>JAJJMC010019063.1:4659024-4704268 GCA_023531435.1 Papaver californicum
CAGCAGCTTCCCAGGAGGTCACCCATCCCTGGATTACTCCCGCCCGACGACGGGTCACCTGCCGAGGGTGAGAGAGTACGCTGGAAGGAGTAGTATTCCAGGTATTGATCTCATGGGTGGCAGAGAACGTCGAAGATCTGGGCTTGTATATTCCGGAGCCGAGGACGACTCCGATTTAAAGGTGGTGGTATTGTAATACCCCGATTCGGAATATAAGTAGTGGTTTGTCCTTTCCTAACACCGAGGCCTTTTCAGCACAGTTGGCTCCAGAGTTGGCAAAAAGCTCTGCAGTTAAGCGTGCTCGGGCGGGAGTAATCCAGGGATGGGTGACCTCCTGGGAAGCTGCTGCTGGATAACAGCAGCGGTGCCCGTTGAAAACCCCACACTGCCGGATAACCGCAGTGGCTAAGTGGGGACAATATCGGTGGAGGGCCGGGTCATTACATTAAATGTACTTCTTGTATACAATTTATAGTTTTTTGTTGTTAATATCTGGTTTAAAACTAATTAGATGTAAACATTAGTTTTGACTGTTCTGTTTGGCACTTTTAAGCTTATTATTCAGATAATGGTAACATGTTCCTAGATGTTGAACCATGTTGATTGTGGTTGTTAAAATTTCTTGTATACTGATAGACACATTTTTGTGTCTAAATTGTGCTCAATTCTCTATATTGTTAGGGCTTAATTTTGTATTTATTGTGTCATTTTATGTGTTTGTAGGTATTTTTGGAAAATAAACATTTATGGAAAAATCGGCTCAAAAAGTGATAAAGGCACCCAGGAAAATTACTAAGGGCACCCACCAAATTGATAAAGGCACCCTCCCTTTTGAATTTAAATTCGAAATTGGCAGGAAACCAATTCTTTACGCGTGAAGTTATCTGTGTTGGTTTTGGAGCGAGTTTTAAGGGATTTGGAGGTAATTCTGAGTTACCAAAATAAAGAAGAAATCAAAATAGGATCAACACACGTCAAATATAGGCATTTCATACCGTGAAACAAGCTGAAAAGTCGACTCCACGCCGGAAAGAGGAGTTATTCTCTGTTTTGGATTAACGAGATTTAAATCTGTTTTGAAGTGATTTTTGAGTCCCTATCGATTAAGGATAAGTTGTTAGGGTTTGATGAATCTATGAATAGCAAAGAGAAACAAGAAAAAAATCATCTGCAGTCGGGAAAAAAAATTCAGAGAAAAAAATTTCCGCTGGTGAAGAAGAAGAAGGAGTACAGACCACAAGAGAAAACAGTCGCAGTTTGCGTTACCTTTTCTTTCTTCTTTTACCGCGCCCAGAAGCCGTCTTTTATTCTCTGTTTTTATTTTCTCTCTTCAGCAACACTTATATCCGTAGTTGTTTTATGTGTTACTTCTGTTTTCTCTTCTTTTAAGCACTTTGAGTTATGAACATGTATTTTGAGAGAATTTTTGACATGAGGAGCTAGACCCTATTGTTGAGGCGACGGAGGAAGCTATTTTTCCAATAATAAAGTAGTATATTTTTATCTTATTAATTTTTTGCAATTCTTTTATGATTATTTGCTTTGAATTAAATTTGAAATAATGATTTTTATCAATTAGCTGTGTTTACTTTTGATGAGTCATGCTTAGTTTAGAGCTATTGATGTCTCATACTTTTGATTTACAACTACTATTTTGAAAATCTAACTTTGGCAATATTTAAAATCAATTGAATGTATGATTTGTAAGATAGTTATTAATGCTAAATCACTTGAAAAATTGGCTAATGGTGGAATCTTTAGTCTCAGTTTTTTCCATAATCCTAAATCAATTTTACTTTAATTTTCTTTATTTTTAGTATTAAAAATTAGGTTTAAAAATCAAATCTTCACAAGTCTGAGTACCAAATCTTTTACTACTATTTCTAAAACACATCAATTTTTGGCGCCATCGATGCAGACTTGTCTTTAGGTTTAGAGTTTTAGAATAATTTTTTAGGTTTTTATTTTTGTTTTTAGTATTATTTTACTTTGTTCTATTTTACGTTTCTTTTGGTATTTATCTTTTTGCCACAGGTTTTGGATTTTGGATTAAAAGGAAATTGAGCCAAAGATTTTGGTGATTAAAGACTTGGAGTTAAAGTTAAAACAAAAGAACATAAAAGAAGGAAAAAAAATATTTTTAATTAGATTTTATTTTTATTTGTTAGATTTTATTTGTTTCTCTTTTTTGAAAATTGTATTAGAAAATCTTTTATTATTTCTGTAATTTTTCTTTTATTTTTGGACACTTTTGGACTTTATTTTGGGACTTTGGACTTATTATTATTTTTAAACCTTACGGAAGGGTAATTTAAATATAAACTGCAACAGAGAAGGACGACAATTACTATATTATCTCGGCCCCTCAGGTTCGTACATTGACACAGGAGTCGGTGGCCCGAGTCAACTACAACCGATTCATCCCCTGTCTGGTACGGGAGGTAAGACTCGATCAACCCATGAATCCCCTGCAAGTGGGTTTACTGCATTCCTTCATATGCATATATGTTGAGGAACTGAATACAAATTGATTTTCTAGTATAGGGAAAGAACTGGCCATACAAGATAAGGACTCAGATTTCATCACTGTTTCCTTCTTGCCCGCTTTAGGAACATGTTACCAAACACGAACCTAAGCTTAAAATTTTGACTAGAAAGAGACCGGTAGGGTAACGATCTTATAGGAAAGTCATTCAAAAGGACTGTATTGGTTACTCTGTTAGCCTAACTCAAAGTTCATGAAGATTATTTTAAGTAAAATCGAGCCGCCTTGCAACCCAAGGAAACGTTTCCAAAGCTCCTTAGATCTTATCACGTTTCTATTCAACTTAATCTAATTCGGATCGTTCTAAGAGGTTTGCTAAAACAGTAACTAGTTGCCTTTTGAAAGAATAGAAGCTGGTCTAGAAACAATCTAAGTGGAGCCATCATGCTTTTTTGTTTGCTAGATTCAACATGTTTGATTTGGTTGAGTCAGCCTTGCTTGTGATTGCTTAGAATTCCTTTCCAATTAGGATTTTTTTTAGTGTATGTCAAGACCGCTGAAAATCATCACTAAACGAGCTTGGAAAAGATACACTCTAGGTCGTTTGATTAGTGACAAACCTAGTAGTTTTGTCCCTGGAAACGAGGACCTCGAAGACTCTTCTTTTGAGGGCCCTATTTTTGGAATTTGAGAACTTGACACTGTGTGAAGAAGTTACTCCTAGTCCTTTGATAGTGCCAGCAATGGCAACTTTAAAAGCTTTGTTAAACCCGACTAGAACTTCTCGTCCATCATGTATCAAGTTAGATGAAACTGAAGCATACTATGAGTTAAAACCTGGGAACATACAGATGCTCCCAATCTTCTTAGGGAAAGAAAACGAAAACCCCTATTTCCATGTTAGGGATTTTGAGGAATATGTAGTACCACCAGTATTAAGGACCTAGATGATGAAGCGTTGAAACTTAGATTATTTCCTTTTTCACTAAGAGACAAAGCCAAATCTTGGTTATATAGTTTTACTTCTGAGTCTATTGAAACCTATGAACAATTTACATCTTCCTTTTTATAGAAGTTTTTCCCTAGGCACAAAACATCATCTATTAGGCAACAAATTTGCACATTTGCTCAACAAGAGGGAGAATCTTTATATAGGTATTTGGAAAGGTTCATTGACTTATTATCACAATGTCCTCATCATGGTTTAGAAAAATTAAGGCTAGTTCAGATCCTCTACGAGGGTTTAGATTATTCGACAACAACCATGGTTGAGTCTTTATGCACAGGTGGGTTTGAAAATAAAACTGTCGATGGTGCGATGATATTTTTGAATGAAATCGCCGAAAAAACACAGCAATGGGAAAATAGTAGGGAGCCCCAGAAAACAATTCTTCTAAGTAGGGAAATGTCAATAGGGTAGAAGGATCTTTTGAATCAGATACCAAAATAACACATATATCAAAAAGATTAGAAGCTTTAAAACTGAGTCAATCTAGTTATGGAATTGTTCCCAAGTCATTTTGGGAAGGACAAACTATTGAAGAGCAAGCCCATGCTCTTTATAATAACACTAGATTTGATAATCATCAGAAGTTTGACCCTTATTCAGAAACCTATAACCCTGGTTGGAGAAACCATCATAACCTTTCTTGGTCTAAAGGGTCAGAGTCAAGGTCAGTCTAGTGATTCTAAGGTTCCCCGAAGTTTTGGCTATATTAAGAATCCTTCAGGATCGGCATAATTCCATAATCTAATAGATAAGACGATCATGAGTTTAGCAGAGTCTATCGCCTCATTAACTCAAAACACTAAAGTTTTTCAGCAGTTTGTCAACCAAAGTTTACAAGAAAATCAAAAGATCGTTCAGGCTAATAGTCAGGCTATTTCTAATTTAGAAACCCAAGTTGGTCAAATCGCTGAGTCTTTTAGAGAAAGAGAAAAAGGCAAGTTCCCTAGTCAACCACAACCCAATCCTAGAGGAGTTCATGAAGTATCTTCCGGTGAGAAATCATCAAATCATGTGAATGCAATTAGAACCCTTAGGAATGGTAAAGTGGTAGACAACAAGGTAACCATGCCCGATAGTAAACATATTGTAGTTCACCCTTCTGAGCCAGTAGTTGAAGAGACTGATGAAGTCTCTAAAGATCCCAATGCAGTTCCTTATAAGCCAGATTTTGTGCCCAGAGCCCCGTTCCCACAACTTTTAGCACCAACAAAGAAGGAATCCAACTTTAGCGACATATTTGAGGTTTTTAAGCAAGTCACTATCAACCTTCCATTATTAGATGCAATTAGGCAGATTCCTACTTATGCCAAGTTTCTTAAGGATATGTGTACGCGAAAGCGAAATCTTAGTGTACAAAAGAAAACCTTTTTATCTAGTCATGTGAGTTCAATTATCCTAAACAATACAATTCCTAAGTACAAACACCCAGGTTTCCCAACCATTTCTTACACAATAGGTAACTACCGTGTTGAGAAAGCGTTACTTGACTTAGGAGCCAGTGTGAACTTACTTCCGTACCATGCGTACCTCCGGCTAGGACTTGGTGATTTGAAACCTACTCAGATAACACTGCAATTAGCTGATAGGTCTATGAAAATTCATCGTGGTGTCATAAAGGATGTTCTTATTGAGGTCGATAAGTTTATTTATCCAGTGGATTTTGTTGTCTTTGATACCCAACCTGTCCCTGACCCAGAGAATCAGATACATGTGATATTAGGTCGCCCGTTTTTAGCTACTTCAAATGCGAACATTAACTGTCGGAATGGTATTATGAACCTATCTTTTGGTAATATGACTATTGAGATGAATATTTTCAATATTAGTAAGCAACCACATGAGATAGATGGCACGTGCATTGAAGAGTTGAACATGATAGGAACATTAGTTCAGGAGTCATTACAAAACACTTTGTTAGAAGATCCATTAGAGAAATGCCTAGTCCACTTTGGGTTTGATTTTGATGATGATAGTGTGATTAATAAGGTGAATGATTTGCTAGATTCATCCCCTTTGATAGATACTAGTAATAGATGGAAAGCTAAATTCGAACCACTACCACTTTCTAAGTCTACCCTAATTATTTCTTTAGAAGAGCCTCCTAAGTTGGACCTTAAACAACTACCAGATACTCTTAAGTATGTATATTTATGCCCATCTGAGACTTTGCCTTTGATTGTAGCATCCGACTTGGATAGTAACCAGGAAAGTAGGCTAGTGATCATGCTTCAAGACAATAAGGAAGCTTTAGGGTGGACCATAACAAACATTAAGGGTATAAGTCCGGTTTTTGTATGCATCAGATTTATTTAGAAGATGATACCAAACCGTCTAGGGAGATGCAATGTCGAATTAACCCTAACATGAAGGAAGTAGTTCGAAATGAGGTGCTTAAGTTGTTAGATGCGAGTATTATCTACCCTTTTTCAGACAGTAAGTGGGTCATCCCCGTTCAGGTTGTTCCCAAGAAATCAGGTATCACTGTAGTCCAGAATGATAACAATGAGTTAATTCCAACCCGAGTGACCACAGGATGGCGTGTTTGTATTGACTATAGAAAACTGAACAAGGTCACAAGGAAAGACCACTTTCCCCTTCCTTTCATCGACCAAATGCTTGAGAGATTAGATGGACATAGCCATTATTGCTTGCTAGATGGTTTTATGGTTATAATCAAATTGTTATTTCCCCAGAAGACCAAGAAAAAACCACTTTTACTTGTCCTTTTGATACCTTTGCATATAGACGCATGCCTTTCGGGTTGTATAATGCACCCGCTACTTTTCAGCGTTGTATGATGAGCATATTTTCTGACATGGTAGGACGGTTTTTAGAGGTCTTTATGGATGATTTTTCAGTATTTGGGTCATCTTTTGATGAGTGCTTGCATCATTTGACATTTCTAGACCTCATTGTAATCTGCTTGCAAAAGATGTTAAGTTTGTCTTTGATGATGCTTGTTAGAGGCTTTTGAGAAGCTTAAGACCTTACTCACTACCGCCCCCATAGTTCAAGCACCTAACTGGAACCTACCCTTTGAGATAATGTGTGATCCTTCAGATTATGCTATTGGTGTTGTGTTAGGTCACCGAGAAAACAAATTATATCTTTTAATTTACTATGCCAGCAAAACTCTAAATGATGCCCGACTGAACTACACTACCACAGAGAAGGAACTGTTAGCCATTGTTTTTGCCTTAGACAAGTTTATATCATATCTCTAGGTTCTAAGGTTATAGTCTTTATTGATCATGCTGCTTTGAAGTACCTTCTGTCTAAGAAGGATACTAAACCTAGATTGATTAGATGAATCCTTTTGTTACAAGAATTCTCGCTAGAAATTAGAGACAAAGAGGGTGCAAAAAATTAGTAGCAGACTACTTGTCTAGACTTGTCGTGGATTCCCATGATGATTCTCCTATGCGAGAGATAGTTTTCCTGATGAACAACTATTATTTGTTTCCCAATTACCTTGGTTTTCGAATATAGTGAATTATCTTGTTACTGGTAGAATGCCTCAACACTGGGATAAACAAGATCTTTCTAGGTTTTTAGCCGAGGTACAACATTTCTTTTGGGACGATCCTTATTTGTTTAAGTATTGTACAGACCAGATTATTAGGAGATGTATACATGAGAGTGACCAGTCCAGTATTATTTCCTTTTGCATGATCATGCTTGTGGAGGTCACTTTAGTGCTAAGAAGACTTCTGCTAAGATATTACAGTGTGGATTCTACTGGCCTTCGATGTTTAAACACCCACAATTATTGTGTTGCTTGTGAGCGCTGCCAGAAGTTAGGAACCATTTCTCATAGAAATATGATGCCTTTGAATCCTAGTTTAGTTATTGAGGTCTTTGATGTGTGGGGCATTGATTTTATGGGTCCTTTTCCTAATTCCTTTGGTTATTTTTACATCCTTGTCGTTGTAGATTATGTATCTAAGTGGATAGAGGTGGTTTCGTGTAAAACAAACGACCACAAGGTTGTGGTCCAATTTTTGAATGATAACATATTTGCACATTTTGGTATACCGCGAGCTATAATTAATGATGAAGGGTCACACTTTTGTAATCGACCGTTTAAGCTTTTGATGAAGAAATATGGTATTACCCATAAAGTAGCTACCCTATATCACCCACATACTAGTGGTCAAGTAGAGGTTTCCATTAGGGAGATAAAACAGAGAAAACAGTTAAAATCCTAATAGGAAAGACTGGTCGTTGAGGCTTACTGATGCCTTATGGGCTTACCGTACTGCGTTTAAGACCCCTATTGGAATGTCACATTATCGTCTAGTTTTCGGAAAGGCCTGTCACCTGCCCGTCGAGTTAGATCATAGAGCATATTGGGCTGTAAAGCAGTTAAATTTTTCACTTGACAAAGCAGAAGCTCACAGGAAGCTCCAGCTCAATGAGTTGGAAGAGATTCAGAAAGATGCATATGATAGTGCTAAGGAGTATAAGAAAAAAATAAAACTTGTGCATGATAAAAATATTTTAAGAAAGTCATTTTCTCCAGGTAAATTTTTTTTTCTTTATGATACTCGTTTGCATTTATTCCCCGAGAAGTTACGCTCTCGGTGGACCGGTCCTTTTGTTGTTCGCACTGTTTTTCCTCATGGTGCTATCAAGATGGTAGAATTCCTTTCAAGGTTAACGGTCAGAGATTGAAACCATTTTTACAGCCTTTTCCTACAGGTGATGTTGAGGAGGTCCCTCTGGAGGACCCTGTTTACCTTGATTGACCATCAACGTTGTTTTTTTTTTTTTGTACATTAGTAGATTTTTGTAGGTTTTTGTTTTCTGTCTTATTCTCCATCGAAGGATTGTTACGCTTCACCCAAGTACTATCTTTCTGACTTACCTCTTTATTCCTCTTTTTACTTATTTATTGGTACTGCTCTTTATTTTGAAACATTGAGGACACTGTTTGATTTAAGTTTGGGGGTTTAGTGCAATAATAAAACTCCAAAATTTAGAAGCTTGTGAACAATTTAGGATGACACTAACTATTCTATGTAGATGGAAACCTAGCTCTTTTTCTATAGGAATTGGGTGTGCCCAATTAAATGGTATATTCATAAAAGGGCAGAGTTCAGATGTTAGAAATAACATGATAGTTGTCACATATCTCGGAGTCTATCTCGACCATATCACCTTCTGTTTTTATTTTTATAATTTTTGTGTTTCTCTAAGTGATTTGGTGGGGCACCAATATCGAATTGTTATCACCGCCAGGATGAAATAGAGTGTTTAAGATCAAGCCCCATTATTATATATAAAAAAATAAAAAATAAAAAATGAAAAAAATAATCGAGTATTGACACTTTGATAGCAATATGTGTGTGTTCTCCCTGTCTCCGTCGCCTAAGCAATCGTGGAACGCAGGATCCATGAGAACTATCATGTAAGATGCTGATAAGGACCATGCACTTGGATTCAATTTGATCCAATCATGTTGTCAGTACATTTATAATTTATTTTTTTCAATAAATCGATCGATGTGACCCTTATATATACCAGTTCAGTCGATATTAGTATAAGGATTAAGACCAGTAGGAGCGTATCTCAATCCATTAGGATTCATCCTGGCACTGACCTTCAGACAGACATGGGAAACACCGTTCACTAAGTAGAGCAAACTTCATTTTGTCTATATCCATCTTCTAAATATTTTCTTGTGATTGTACTTTGATAGATTCTGAGTATCGTGGTTGAAAAACTATCTAAGTAGAGCTTTGTTTTCTTATACATGAATTTTTAGTACGCTGAGTGCAAACTCGTGTACAACAATTGGACTCATATAGGGTAATGATTCCCATAGCCGAAGAATTTAGTATGCCAACTAAATAGCTTGTTTAGTGTTTACCCTCAATCGTTCACATGTAGCTAGGGGTTGGAGTAAAGGTTTTGTGGGTATACCTCTTGTAAACCCTCACGAGACAAAACTCGTCCACTAGGGACACATAGGGGTTTAAAGGCATATTACATATGCTGAATGTAGTCGTGATTCCTGCGAAAAAATGAGTTAGGATTTTATTTTATTTCTAGATTAGATTTGCTCGAGGACTAGCAAATAATAAGTTTGGGGGTATTTTATACACACATTTTTGTGTCTAAATTGTGCTCAATTCTCTATATTGTTAGTGCTCAAATTTATATTTATTGTGTCATTTTATGTGTTTGTAGGTATTTTTAGGAAATAAACATTTGTGGAAAAATCGGCTCAAAAAGTGATAAAGGAACCCAGGAAAATTGATAAAGGCACACATGAAAATTACTAAGGGCACCCATCAAATTGATAAAGGCACCCACCCTTTTGAATTTAAAACCGAAATTGGCGGGAAACCTATTCTTTACGCGTGAAGTTATCTGTGTTGGTTTTGGAGCGAGTTTTAAGGGATTTGGAGGTAATTCTGAGTTACCAAAATAAAGAAGAAATCAAAATAGGATCAACACATGTCAAATATAGGTAGGGCTGCACAAAGGTCGGTTCGACTCGGTTTTTGGTAGAACCCTATACCTGTACTTCCCTATGGTCGGTTCTCAAATTTTGTACCTGTACCCTGTACCCTGGGTTCGGTTCTGGTTTTGTACCCTGTACCTTGGGTCCGGTTCCGGGTACGTACCATGTACCCTGTTTTTTTTTTTGTTACATGATGCTGATTGAACTATTACAAGTTTCCTGTATCCTTGAACAACAATTTGGTAATGAACTATTACAAGTTGTTAGAAATGTTCGTCTCCAAGTTAGTTTCTTCTTTTGGGAAGGGTGTCTGCAGAAGATCATCACTTATATACCTGGACCACCTGGTCACCTGTAAAGGTGTAAATAAGTAAAATTTGTACATTTTAAGAATCTGCAGCACATACAGACATACTCTAATCTGGACCACCTGGTCACTTATCTATATGCATGTGGTGAAATGTTGCATCTACAAACATCTCCATAGAACTACGCAGAGTAGATCAAGTTTCCATAAAACTAATGGTGCAGTAACGGTGGGAGTGTGCATCTGGAAAAGGGTGAACACAAAAGTCTACATAATTCGTCGTCTTAACTCCTACCAATCTAGATTGCACTATCCGTACAGTTTACAGCAAGCTGTTCACCTCATACCATCACAGTGTTTCGAGCAATCAAAAGTGCAAGAGCGATATCAAAATCTCATATTCGGAGCTAGCATTAACTTTGGTGATCATAGTAACATATATGTAATGCGATAGAGACAACAACACATGCTACAAGCCTACAATAGTAACATCAGGTATCATACCCAAACTGACATAATTTTTGTTTTCATTTCAAACTGACATACCATTTCCTATCCTTATCACTGTCGACCACTTGGATGCTTTGAACATCTAAAATTCCTCGCTTCCTGCAAATCCAGTCTTTCTAACATTACTCATTAATCGACAAACATGGTATGCAGATATGAGATATCATCAAGAAATGAGGACAATAATGAAAATTCAAGACTTCAAGCTTCACTGCTAATACTGAGTTAATGAAATTGTGTAAATGCCATTTCTACAGTTTACTAAATTACCCAAAAATTAAACTTTAATATCAATTCTTAGAAACCCATATCTAATAAACAATCAAACCTTCAAAAAAATATCAAATTCTTAAGAACCAATAACACTTAGAAAGTTAGGGTTTTTATTACTTACAGGGATGAGAAGAAATGCAGAAAGAAAAATTGATGCAACAGAAGAAACATCAGCACATAAAAACCTTCAGATCATGAAAATGTTCAAAGTAGATGGATTTGGAAGACGAAGAATCAATTTCAATCCAGACGAAATCACCAGACCAGAGTCCAGACACCAGACGAAATCACCTCTTTTACGGACGAAATGAAATTGAAGTAGCCTGAAATCATCTAACCTAACTTAATACACTAACGGATGAGATTAAAACAATCATCAAAGATCAACGACTACTATACATCGGTTCTTTGGTCCGGTACAGGTCGGTTCTGAGGCTGTACCTGTACCTTGTACCCGCTTGTACCCGGTTCTCATTTTTTGTACCTGTACCCTGTACCCTGTACCCTCGGTTCGGTTTTTTTGGGGTACGGTTTCGTCGCTTCCGATCCGGTTCTTCGGTTCCGGTCGGTTCCTGTGCAGCCCTAAATATAGGCATTTCATACCGTGAAACAAGCTGAAAAGTCGACTCCACGCCGGAAAGAGGAGCTATTCTCTGTTTTGGATTAATGAGATTTGAATCTGTTTAAAAGTGATTTTTGAGTCCCTATCGATTAAGGATAAGATGTTAGGGTTTGATGAATCTATAAATAACAAAGAGAAAGAAGAAAAAAATCATCTGGAGTCGGGAAAAAAAATTCATAGAAAAAAATTTCCGCTGGTGAAAAAGAAGAAGTAGTACAAACCACAAGAGAAAACAGTCGCAGTTTGCGTTACCTTTTCTTTCTTCTTTTACTGCGCCCAGAAGCCGTCTTTTATTCTTTGTTTTTATTTTCTCTCTTCAGCAACACAGAAAACAGTCTCAGCGACACTTATATCCGTAGTTGTTTTATGTGTTACTTCTGTTTTTCTCTTCTTTTAAGCACTTTGAGTTATGAACATGTATTTTGAGAGAGTTTTTGACATGAGGAGCTAGACCCTATTGCTAAGACGACAGAGGAAGCTATTTTTCCAACAATAAAATGGTATATTTTTATCTTATTAATTTTTTGTAATTCTTTTATGATTATTTGCTTAAAATTAAATTTGAAATAATGATGTTTATCAATTAGTTGTTTTTTCTTTTGATGAGTCATGCTTAGTTTAGAGCTATTGATGTCTCATACTTTTGATTTACAACTACTATTTTGAAAATCTAACTTTGACAATATTTGGAATCAATTGAATGTATGATTTGCAAGATAGTTATTAAGGCTAATTCACTTGAAAAGTTGGCTAATAGTGGAGTCCTTAGTCTCAGTTCTTTCCATAATCTTAAATCAATTCTACTTTAATTTTGTTTATTTTTAGTATTAAAATTAGGTTTAAAAATCAAATCTTCACAAGTCTGAGTATTGAATCTTTTACCACTATTTCTAAAACACATCAATTTTTGGCGCCGCCGACGCGGACTTGTCTTTAGGTTTTGAGTTTTAGATTTATTTTTTAGGTTTTCCATTTTTGTTTTTAGTATTATTTTTAGTTTGTTCTATTTTACGTTTCTTTGTGTATTTATCTTTTTGCTTTAGGTTTTGGATTTTGGATTAAAAAGAAATTGAGCCTAAGATTTTGGTGATTAAAAACTTGGAGTTAAAGTTAAATCTAAAAGAACATAAAAGAAGACAAAGAATTTTATTTTTAATTAGATTTTATTTTTATTTGTTAGGAGAAGACAAAAAAGCCGAGAAATGGGAGGACTGGAGGAAGTTTGTGAGATCAACTGAAACTTAACTGCAGAGTTAACTTGTTCAAGGGCTTTTTTAGCAAGAAAAATGAAAACTTAAACAAACAAAACTGGACGATTTGTTTTGTCCGTGTTTGAAACTTGTTATAAAAAGTGGCCTCGTGCCCTTTCCAAGAGAAAATGGATTTTTACGCCCTTTCTCTTATTCAAAGTACAAAGCCTCATAAAAATTAATAATATCAACAATAATAATCAACACGTGGATGAAACAGTGGTCGGTCGAGAGTCAGGCATACACCACTAAAGATCTAGATTAAAATTCCAATCTTACTAATTACATTTTGATCACGAGTCAGACTCGGTCCAAAATATTGACTAAATTAATACTCAGATTAAGTTTTGGATATTCTAATCCAACCATACAGTTGTAATTGATTTGTAAATCGCCAGGGTGACTCGTGCGAGTCTAATAACCTTTCTGACTACATAATAATATTTAGAATAGGTCACAGGTGTAATAAGTTAAGTATGGCCACAAAATGTTTGTTCGCTCTATGTCATCAAAAAAGATTTTCGCATGTTAAATTTATCAGAGAAATGATTATAGGTGTTCAGGGGAGGATCCAGGTTTGTAGGAATGGGTGGGTAAAATTTTTACCTACCCATACCCTGGGAAGAGGTAAAAAACAGGCTTACAAAGCCTAAAGTAAGGATTTAAAAGGCTAAAATTAGGCTTGGGAGCCAACTAGCAGGTTGGGTGGGTAATTTCGCACCTTTGCTATGGGCTGGCTCCGCCCCTAAGTGTGATGTATATTAAGAATAATCCATAGTACATGGGAAATTTGGTTTTATTGATAACAATCTCTGGAGATCCACTATAACATGTTATTACGATTGGTTTTGTTATTATAGATAATTCAGATGAACAAGTGTAGATGGTGGATTTTTGTCAGGGGTAAAAATAATAAAGATTATGTTTCTGAACCGGGTCTCAGAAATATTGAAATTCAGAATTCTACATAAGAATTTTAAAGAAGGTGTCCATCCCTGTCTCCTTCTCTGTATATTTACTTAATCACATGAATGCATCACCTGTCTGACCTCATATGATTACATATACGATCAAAAATTTTAGATGAATCAACATTCATCCATGTACAAAATCATTAGAGTAACACTGATGCTTACTACGACACTCCCAGATGTTTTATAATTTTTACACAACAAATCTCAAGCTCCTAGATGGATTGCCCACTAGTATAAAGTAATTTGAGTATCATTTGGTGCTAGATTCCGCAGTTCCCAAAAATTACCTTTTATCAATATTCATGCTCAACTGAATAATATTGACTCGCTAAAATACCTATATAGCTTATGTAGCAAGTTACATATGAATTTACTTGACTAAAACACTACAACTGTGCCTAGATACCAAGTCCAAGTTGTGCTAAGTACAAAATATATCTTCTACTAGCTAAATATAGCATTAATCCTTGCTTAAGTAACATGAATGGCCCAAAAGAGAATTCAATTTAGGGCTTGAAAAGCATTAAAATTGAGTTCACAACAGTATAAGTGTTTCAAAAAGCAAACGAAGCCTTCCAACCATAATTCGACAAAGGGAACGTCTCAAAAATTGAATTTGCAACGCTTATAAGCGTTGTAAATGTCTCACTTGGCCGGCCAACCCCTAGCTTGTCCGTCCAAGTCCAAGGAGCTGATGCCCCCTTACCTTGTCTACTTTAGCATCTAGGCTACCAAGCTTGTTCGTCCTAGCATAGCAAGCTTGTCCGTCCATCTTAGAAAGCTTGTCCGTCCTAGCCTAGCAAGCTCATCCGTCCTACCTAGCAAGATTGTTCGTCCAGCTTAGCAAGCTTGTCCGTCCTAGCCTAGCAAGCTCATCCGTCCTACCTAGCAAGCTTGTTCGTCCAGCTTAGCAAGCTTGTCCGTCCTAGCCTCGCAAGCTTGTCCGCCTTAGCTATCCAACCATGCTTGTCCGACCAAGCGCCAATCTAGCCTTGTTCGTCCAAGTCTTGCTTCTTACCTTGTTCATCAAGGCCATACTTGGCCTCACATGAATATTTTCGAACTAGGCCTCACATGTATATTTTTGAACATGACCTCATACACATATGATTACACTCAACATGCTACACTTATTTTCTATAAACCACGTCAATGTTAGTTGACCTAGTTGAACACATATTGTTCCTCATAAATACGATAAAATACAATAAATACATATTTTATTTTGGTCTTGCTAGACTCATCAGACTAGTCAAGCAGAACAAGTCATTAGTCAAGAGACTAACTAACCAGGTCTCGTTCGACTTCATATTAGTAATATTTAATGCTACAAAATTTACACGAGACATCAAAGATGTCACAAATATGGGGATATTCACTAGGGTATTAGTCGGCGGTCTACGACATGTGGTGCAGCAGTGCATCCACTAAAGAAAAAAACTCTGGAAAGTTCGATTAGCAATTGAGTATAGGAGTGGTAGGTTGAGCAACCGTCCATTCATCCTCAATAGAAGTGGGATCAGTTACTAACACTTTCTTCATCATCCCCACTTCACCATTACTCAACTATCAACACTTTCTTCAAGAGGTGAAGTCAGGTAAACGGTTATAAACAACTATAAAATAGATTTTTCAATCTATTGAACACAAGACAGAACAAGACAAGTCGAACAACTTGATTACTCATACAATCCTATCATTCACACACATAGAGTTGTTCATGGCTATTCACACCTATCACATCCTACATAGTCTGATACTCTGACCTCAACCTTTCTCTCGCTTCCCTCCCAAAGGCCAACCCTTTTCCTTCTCCTTTGTGACTGAAACAAAATTGGAACGGCCATGTCTTGGTTTAGGACAATTTTGATCTGATTTCTCTCGAACTCTAAAATTACTTCAATAGTATAAATGTTGAAGGATTAGACTAACATTCATATGCTCACCCCATTTTCCCCAATTTACCCTCTAAATTCGATTTCTCCACAAATAACAAGGTTTTGTAATAGCTAGTCAGAGTTTAAATCTTGGTGATTAGGTAGGTACAATACATGCTTTCAGAGGCAAGAGTATGCACATCCAAAAAATATGTCTTCTTGTAAAAAAATTATGTTTCAGCTTCAAAAGGTCACTCTCGGTTAGTTCAAAATCATTTTAAAAATAGAAAATTGGCTATATGCCTAGAAACATATAAAACCATGTTTTAGTGGACGGATAAAATTATGAGTCGGCTTACATAAAAGGGTTCCATATAATTCTTATGATGATTATTATACCCCTAACAAAAAATAACACCATAATATACATCAGGATCATTGGCATCAGACCTTTTCCACAATCACCACCACAAAAACAACACAAAAAACACCAACACCAACTCGATTATAGTCACCGTCACCACCACAACATAAATCAACACAAATATTAGCACCAAAAACACTAATACCAACTTGATTATAGTCACCACCAGAGCGACATCAATCATCATATTAAGCATCAACACCCCCACAAACACCAAAAACCCAATTCGATTTCAATCATCTCAAGCTAATTAAATAAGATAATAACTATTGTTTCTATCTATTGGTTGTCTTTGGGTTTTCACTTAAAAAAATTATGATTGTGAAATTTGTTTCATCCAGTTATTCAAGATTAGTGTTATTGATGGTAATTCGACATACATGCATTTTAGGTTAATTCATTTTGTAATTGGATATCCTTCTTTATTCTCCTCTTATGTGGTTAACTCTGAAACCTTATAATCCATAGAAACTTAGCTTAAATCGTGTTGATTCTTTACTCCATTAATTATTTTTGATTGCACTGTTGATTTTCAACTAAATTTTGGCTGGAAAATGGTGCCTCCATCTAAAGGTATTACTTTCTCCCAGAAGTATTAGAATGTGCATAATGAAACCATATACATCCTGATGAAAACATGTTTTTAGTCTGAATATGCAGGATGAAACCAGATGCATCCTGACAAAAATGTGCTTTTTGTCCGAATATGCAGGATGAAACTGGTTTCATCCTTTCATCTAGGTTTAGGCTATGAGATACCTGGAATTATCCAAGTTTCATAAAATAGAAGATCATCTACAATTGGAAAAACAAAAAAGACATTAAGATATATATATCAACGAATATAACATTCAAAATCCCGCGAGTTATATCGAGAATATGTTAATATATATATTTTCCCCCACCACCATCATATACAAACTAGATCCAAGCTAATATGACTGCTTTTAGTAAAATAATAACAAATATTCCTTCATAAAATGTAAAAGTAAAGAGAGAATAATGACTAAGAGTATAAATTTATTGAAATCACAACTACTACTAAAGATCTCAGGATTTGCCTTGATCTCCTTTGCATTCTTCTGCCTAGGTATGGATTGGTCCTTATCAACAATTAACCCTTTTGACACAAACACCAATCACCAATCCTCCCTCATCATCATCTTCACCATCAATCTCAATTTCTCCCGATGCCAACAAATATTTTGATGTTGCTTCCCTCCTCAATCTAATTGACATTGATGCCCAATTGATAATTAAACCCTAAATTAACATCACACGATAATAATTCTCATTAATCATTCCAGTTCATGTAACCTACCCACTACTACTGTCAATAAATAGATTTAACTTGTAGATGAGAATGGACAATAACTGATTATACGAGAAACATATTTATTTTTTCAAGTAGATTATAAGGGTATATCTTAGTCACTCTATCTAAAAATTAGTTATACTAGCAACAACAATTTGGGCAGGATACCCGATTTATAATATCAGGAAAGTATATTAAAGATTTTTGGGTATTAAAAGAGTATCTAATTTTGCTTGTCTTAATTATATACCCACAAATAAGAATTTGAGGGTTATTTAACCAATTTATTATTTTAAAAATCAATTGTCGTTCACAATTCATATGGATATTATAAATACTTGAATATTTAGCAAATTTAAGCTTAGAAAATTTAGGGTATTTTTTCTTCAGGTTTTGCTTATTAAACCACCAATCATGTCAAAACCTCATTTTAGGGTATTGTGTCAAGACCTCATAGTACTTCTACTCTTCACACTAATGTATTTTCCATATACCTAATTGGTTGTCAGCCACGTCAAAAATTTCCTATACTTTTTACAATAACAAGTAGAGTAACAACTAAGGATTCACAGAAAGCAGGGAATTGTTGTTTGTTTTCAACTTCTATCATAACCAAGGGGATTTATAGAGTTATTAAACTAATTTATAATAATGAAAATAAAAACAAAGTAAATAAGGTTTTGATCAAGGGAATAAAATACCGGTTAGAAGTTTCATCTTCCATCAGTAAACATGCTCCTCAATCGATTAAAGTTTACATTTAATTCTTCTCATACCAATAACTCTAGAGCTTCCCATCACGGACTCACTCCCCAAAAAATTCTTATGTCATCAAAGGCGCAAAAGCCACTATTTGAATCATTCTCACTAATTAAATAATCTGTTGCAAGAGCCACTCAAGTTTAACCTAGTGAAAACATAAATCTTCGTGAATTTAGGTTATTCTAAGCAACCTGACACAAGAGCCACCCATATTTAACTTAGGTTAAAATTCAACTCATAATCGAATGGCAATATCCCGTCGTTAAAAACTATGTCGTGCTACTTGTGATTAGAGTTCTTCGATAATTGTGGATCTCAAACCCTAGTTTAGCTTTAGATATGAACACATGATCATTCAATTTGCAACTTAAACGAAGAAGTCCTCAATCATACACGAAGCTATTAACAATAAAACATAAGCGATAAAATAGATCATTAACATTAAAACTAACCAACCAGATTGATTAGCATGTTTAAGAATTCAAATTACATCCCTAACTGATAGAAGAAAGTTACATATTCATGGGTTTCTCACAACCAATAAAAAAAATATACAAAGAATAAGAAGATGAAGAGTTATTGCCACATTTTTTCGCTAAAGGGGAAAACCATAAATTACTTCAAACTGCTTTGAACTTTTATGTTCCTAAGTGTGTTGTATGTAAAAAGATAGGTAAAAGATATCTTTTTAGTGCTTTGGGAGTTTTCTTATATAGTGCTTACAAAGTCTAGGGCTTAAAATCCTTCCGGGGCCGTTTTTCCTTAATTTATAAGTCAAACGCGTCCAAGAAGTTTCCCTCATCGTGTCATAATCAACGGATACAATCCTCCACAAGTCTTGATTGTAAAAGCTCAAAAGCGAGAGTATTTTGTATAAAATATGCCCAAAATCGACGGATAAGATTCTACACATGTGTCGGTTGTGAAAACTCCAACTCTTGAGTTTTATGGTGTAAAATCGCCTATAATCGGCGGGTATAACTCCCTATCCATAGATTCTGGGTATTTTTTTTTTTTTAATTTGGATGTTTTTCTCCTAACTTCTTCATACGACTTTAGAATAGCCTCATTCTTTTTACGTCGGCTTCATATTTCAATTATGTACAAGATCGAGGTCAATTTTTTTGAATTTGGACGAGTTTCACTTGGACTTTGATCCATCTTCACTTGTAGAATTTTACTTCCTTGTTCATTTCATATTGCAACAGATTCTTTTCTTCTTTTTTGGTTGAATCAACTTCAAAGCTCATAAAATAAATTCAAAAAGAAAAAAAATCAGAACATAATGATATGAAAACTAACAAAAATAAAATAAATTAGAGTATCAAACTAGTACAAATAATGCACTTACCAATACCCCTCCCACAAGTCATAATGGTTTATGCAGGAACTGCAAATTCAAGTATTTCTTTTCTCTCTCTTGTATAATCTTTCTCCATAAAACAATCTTCTTTGATGGTTATCTCTATAATATATATCCATTTAGCGATTAGTGATTTGTTTAAAAAATTTAGATTCATGATACCAAGGTCATTGTTTTTATTAGTTCTGCATATCTTCTTCCAAAAAACTCAAGATAATTTTGTTTTGTTCATAATTCAATTCATCTTTACTTCAAATGAAACATATATATGTAATAACGATATATAATATACGTGTATACTCTCAAAGGAACTTCGTATTAATTTAGTCATCTCTGCTTTCGATTAAATATTTTTTCCCACTACGTTCATGTGTTCTCAACAACCAAATCCGACATAATTGCATTATTTTTGGGTTGTTCATGTTGGTTAAACCAAGTAGAGGTTTTACACCCTAATTCAGTAGCTAGCATCTCCACCACATCACCAACACCCAATTGTCGTCTTGGTTTAACCAATATGAGCAACTCATAAATAAGGAAACTGTGACATAAATGGTTAAGCATTTACTATACCCAAAGGTAAACAAAAATAGTTCATACATATGAAAATGCATACAAAAAAGACTAGATCAAATTAAATCGCATTGCAATTGGGAAGTTAGGAATGGTAAATACACGAATATCAGAAGATAATTGTAGAATTTTATAAGTAACATATTACCAAAATATTAGTTTTAAATTCATTATCGTTTGAGATTTGTAGAAAAATCGGCACAAATCTTATGAGATAATATATACATAAGACGGTGTATGGATCCTCCCTCAATTTTGAGCATGTACCTAAAAACAGCAAATTAGATAGTTATTGCATCGGTAAACAAAACCAATGCACCTAAAATTTGTGCCTGAGTTCTTATAAGCCTCTTGATTTTGCTTATGGTCTTCTAAACATGGATAGGGTGTTGGCTATCTCTATGGCTATTTCGATCCAAGGTAGACAGCAAAATCCCACTGATGGAGCTCAATAATTATAGTTGATATCTAGAAATTTGCAGTTACGATCGGATTGCTGTGTAAATTATTTGAATGTTGTGCGGTAGCCAATCTAAGATGGATAGACGACATAGTGCAGTCTTGCCAAAGACAAAAACCTAAAATCCTCCTACTTTTGGGTTAGGCGCATGGCATGTGCAAATCCGAAACGCTTTTTCGGTTAATTATTAACGTTCGTGAACCTAACGCTGTCATGCAAAAGACTCATCTCCGGATCGGAAAGCCACAAGGGGTGGGTCTTGTTCACCCATAACTGTGATTAGAAATGGATCCAGGGACCCACTTGGAGGCCCCACAGTTTTTTCTTCCAGTTTAGTTGTTTGTTTTTGTTGGTAGATAATCTGACCCTTGCAGCTCTGAAAAATGACCTAATAATTCCAACGATTACACCACTTACTATATCATAATCCCACCCTTTATATACTAAAAATTCTCACTCATTTACTGCGCAGGTCTCTGCATTGAGAAACAAAAACCAGGGAGAGTTCCAATCGCCATCAACGATGGCGTTCTCTTCTACACTTTCTCCCTCTTGTAGCTGCTTCTCGAATAATGTAGACAGCATTAACAAGAAGACCTTCTTGTTTTCACAACGTTACAGCTCTTCAAAACTCCCTTTTTTGAATCGTTCTTCGATTTCAAGGTATGGGGTTCAGGGTTTAAGTTTTTTTGTTTACTTATAGGATTTCATATTGATCAGAGACTATTTAGACGGATTTGGTCGATTTTCGTTTTCTATGTGAGTATATAATCGATTGGAGGATACTATTTAGGGTTTATGTAATCGAATGTCGTCGTCAAGATTTATATAATTGAGATCTCTATTAGGCTCCTATGTTTTAGCATTTTAATCTTTTTTATTTAGTGCTAAATCAGTAGCCATCCTTAAAGACTTAGAGTTGTGAATATGTGTGGTACTGAAATGAGTAGACTAGTTTGATCTTTTTGAAAATGCATGCTGCCACTAATTCCTAAAATACAACTCGGTTGCACATAGCATTAGAGGAACTGAAACTGCCAACACCAATTACAATATATACCAGCTCCTGCATGTTGCTGAAAAATGCAGTGATCAAATTAAACAATTTGGTTGAATTAACAGTCTTACAATATGAAATTTTATGGAAAAGTAAGCCAATCCAAATTCCTAAACTGGAATTATCGACCAAGTCATCCAATAACTTCAATTTAAGAATTCTGATTCTTACTGAAGACTCAAGAACAGTACTTTTTCTCATTTCAGATTGGGTTGTGTTCCCAATGGAGTAAGAACAGGATCATTACCTGGTCGTGTCTTTGCTTCTGTAGCAGGTATCATTTCTCCCCAGTTGTGTTTCATCTTATGCCGCTCTCATGTAAGTGGCTGTCTTTGTTGAGGTATTGATAGTAGTAACCTTCATGTCCTAGATACTTTGGTGGAAAAATCTGCAGAAGCTGTAAGTCTTCCAAAAGGTGACATGTGGTCTATCCATAAATTTGGCGGGACATGCGTGGGTACCTCCCAAAGAATTCAGAAAGTTGCAGAGATCATTGTGAATGATAGTTCAGAAGGAAAGTTGGTAGTTGTTTCTGCAATGTCAAAGGTGACCGACATGATGTATAATCTCATTAACAAGGCACAATCTAGAGATGATTCCTATATAGTTGCTTTGGATGATGTCCTAGAAAAGCATAAACTAACAGCACATGACCTACTTGAAGGGAACGATCTTGTTAGATTCATATCCCGATTGCATGATGACATCGGCAACCTAAAAGCAATGCTTCGTGCCATTTACATAGGTTAAGAACAACCTTTCTTGTTTTATTAATCTCTCTCAGGGTTAACATAAAGTTTTTATTTCAAAAACTGATTGAGTTGCTTTATGTATTGTAGCTGGCCATGCAACAGAATCTTTCTCAGATTTTGTTGCAGGTCATGGAGAGTTATGGTCTGCTCAGATTTTATCAGCTGTTGTCAGAAAGGTATTACTGTTACCCTGTGACTAATCAATAGAGTATCTGAAGCTTCTAAGTATCTAAAGCATCTATATCTTCGCTGTAGCTTGGTGTGGATTGCAATTGGATGGATACAAGAGAAGTTATAATTGTAAATCCTACCTCTGCAAATCAAGTTGACCCAGATTTTGTGGAGTCTGAAAGAAGTCTTGAGGAGTGGTACTCAAAAAATCCATCAAAGACAATCATCGCAACTGGATTTATTGCTAGTACTCCTAAAAAAATTCCTACGACTTTGAAAAGAGATGGAAGTGACTTTTCTGCTGCTATAATGGGTGCCTTATTTAGGGCACGTCAAGTAACAATTTGGACAGATGTGGACGGTGTGTATAGCGCTGACCCCAGAAAAGGTTCGACTAACCCTTAGTTGTTTTACTTTGTAATTGGAAGTAGGTTAACTGCTTTATTTACTACCTGTCATTACATAAGGACATGATCTGGTAAATTTTGTAAGTTACGTCCCAGGGACTCCCCTCCCCCTGGATTGTCAACAAACTTGATGGAAACCTAACCAAAAGCATTTTTTATTTTCAGTTAGTGAGGCTGTGATACTCAATACATTATCATATCAAGAGGCTTGGGAAATGGTGAGCCCGATGACCTTTCTTAGGTGTTGAAATTGTTAATAACCTGTTGAAATAGCAACTAACCTTCAACCTTCACTGTAACGCAGTCGTACTTTGGGGCAAATGTCTTACACCCCCGTACCATTATCCCTGTTATGCGCTATGACATCCCTATTGTAATACGAAATATCTTCAACCTCTCTGCTCCGGGAACAATCATTTGTCGGCCTGCTGGTGATGAAAATGGGGACAGCCAAGGCTTGGGTTCTATAGTCAAAGGGTTTGCAACAATCGACAATTTGGCCCTTGTAAATGTTGAGGGGTGAGCCATGTTTCCTGTTATTTATACGCATCTTGGAAATAGGTTGTGTATAGGTGTGTTGATACATTATCGTTTTTGCTATTATGTAGAACGGGAATGGCTGGTGTTCCTGGTACAGCCAGTGAAATTTTTGGTACTGTGAAAGATGTGGGGGCTAACGTTATTATGATTTCACAGGTACACGGTTTTTCTAACTATTAATTTTGTGATTCTTAGTTTATTATGTTTATGATACTTATTGCTTAGGTGTAATGCAGGCCAGTAGTGAGCACTCTGTGTGTTTTGCTGTACCCGAGAATGAAGTAAAAGCTGTTGCTGATGCTTTGGAATCTAGGTTTAGACAAGCATTGGGTGCTGGACGGCTTTCTAAGGTGCTTTGCTCTTTTCATCTTAAACAGCTTGGATGTTTTAAATAAATCATACTCCACTTTATCTGTTAAACTTTGTTTTAGTTCATTATTTGTTCAGTGATAGTTCATGTTCGTGGTTTTTACAAATGCCAGATAGTTCAGCAGTGCCATTAAGAGGCATCTCTATACGGAAACAGTAGTTCCTCCAGTTAGACTGCATGATATTAAATAAAAAAGGGGTGAATTCTACTGCTTTGCTATTGTACATCTATGGATTGTAAATGTAGATACCTCGTAATAGATATTAAATTATTAACCCATAATTGATAATTCATAAGCTATTGTCTTAAGGCATTTGAGCTAAGTGTTGCTTTTAAACTTTTTAAGTAAGTGGGGCATAGACTGTTGAAAAGATACATACATAGCTGTATTTAGAGGACATCAACACATCTTGTATGAATAGTGTTGCTTGCTCGTGTTATATTTTACGATTAAATCTGTTTTGCACAGGTTGAAGTCATTCGAAACTGTAGCATTTTGGCTGCTGTTGGCCAAAAAATGGCAAGTACTCCCGGAGTTAGTGCTACACTTTTCAATGCGCTGGCAAAGGTATTTGCTTGTTAATTTAATCGGTAAAAACGAGTAATACTGAGTCATAATGTGGAGCATTCTATAATGATTTCCCGTGAAAATATATTTTGATTTAAGATTTGTGTGTTGGCAGGCCAATATAAATATCCGAGCAATAGCTCAAGGTTGCTCTGAATACAACATTACCGTTGTGCTTAAGCGAGAAGATTGTATAAGAGCTTTAAGAGCTGTTCACTCTAGGTTTTATCTCTCAAAAACCACGATAGCAATGGGCATTGTTGGACCTGGATTGATTGGCGCTACATTACTCGACCAGCTCAGGGATCAGGTGTGTTAGATGTACGCCTATGCACAGTTTGGTTTGGGCTTTTACCAAATATTATCTTTTAGATAAAGCCAAAACCAAACCATCGATGGTACATCATTCAAGAGATCAAAACCAACCCACCAGTTTTCTTCCTCTTTCGTTTTTTTGTGGGTTTTTTTTGTTGGTATACTTTGATTTTTTTACTAGAATTTCAAACTTATATTGATTAGGTTCAATTTCAATAAAATTATCAAAAGCTGGTACACCAATGAATCCAATAAAATATTTGATTCAAAATTAAAAGACATGAAAATAAGAAATATGAAACGTGACATAAACCAACATAACTCTACATACTAAAACTTGACAATTACTAATTGTTTGACTCAAATTTTTATTCATGAAATATAAGAAAGTGTAACGACCGAGACCGAATTGGTATTCTCACCTTCCAGTTTTTATAACAGTTACATGCCATCTATGTATAGTACTTCCTCCGTCTTTCAAAAAGTGATATTTTCACACATCTTTTATCTCTTAAAAAGAGATACTTAGAAATAAATAGAGGAGTATTTTTCTATTGAAGAATAAAAAACTCTGCCATTTCTCTCTCTTTTCTTAGAAAATTGTGCTAATGGTGAAAGTATCACTTTTTGAAGGACGGAGGGAGTATAATATATGAGTTCTCATGCTCTTGTGTTTTTGTAGGATTTTTTCGGTGTTATATTTTGTTTTCGGTATGGATTTTTGGTTCTTTTAGAACAACCAAAACCAACCACCTAGAGTGGGTCATTTCGGTTTTTGAATTTTGTGATTTTTGCGTTTTGCGGTTTCGCAGTTTCTGGGTATTATTACCAATTTGGTCCAGGCTCGGTCCGGGTTCAAAACTAAACTATGTGCAGCCCTAGTTAGATGGGGTTGTCTTATTTTTCGTCCTTGCCTTCCATATAATGATACATTTATGTTATTTTACATGTTTTCCTCCTCAAAAACACTTTAGTTGTGAACAAAAATGAGATTAGATTAAAGAAACTATCTAATAATATCTTTCAAGCTTTTGTTTTCTGAAAAGCGCTGAGATGAAGGTTTTGATGTCAGTATTAAGGTTGTTAAAATACTGATCTCGTATAGTTAGTAACTGACTTGAAACTATTCTTTTATCAGGCTGCAGTTTTGAAGGAAAAATTTAACATTGATCTTCGAGTTATGGGAATCACTGGTTCAAAAAAGATGGTTTTGAGTGACCTGTAAGTAAAATTAGTTTCTGAGAAGTCCATTTAGATTCCATTTTCTGAATGCTGACCTTAAATGGGCTGTGTAAAATGGGCATTGACTTTTAAATTCCCGATTCAGTGAGTAGAATATAATTTATTTATGATAAAAGAGTGTGAAATATAATGACCATTCTGTTATTGCTGCAGTGGAATCGACTTGTCTAGATGGAGAGAAGATCTGAAAGAGAAAGCAGAAGAGGCTAACATGGAGAAATTCACTCAACATGTGCATGGAAACCATTTCATCCCAAATACTGCTTTAGTCGACTGTACTGCAGATGAGAAGATTGCAAGTCATTATCATGATTGGCTGCGTAAAGGGATTCATGTCATCACTCCAAACAAAAAAGCAAACTCTGGACCTCTAGACCAGGTAATTTGATGCCTCAATAACAATTCTCTGGTTATGCATTTTGACGTCTTTTACTTTATAGACCATGAAGTTTATGTTCTTTTTATCATGATTCTTTGATTTCTTGTTATTTGTACTTCTATTCATATGACTTCTATTTTCATCATTCTCCAAATCCAGTATTTGAAACTGAGAGCCCTACAGCGACAGTCTTATACTCACTATTTTTATGAAGCAACTGTTGGGGCTGGTCTCCCTATCATAAGCACTTTACGTGGACTACTGGAAACTGGTGACAAGATTTTACGGGTAGAAGGAATTTTCAGGTTGGCGTGTTTCTACTTTGTTACATGTCTGAATGTATTCATTCCAAATGTTTTTTTAGGCTAGTTGGTATTATCCTAAATGTATTCCTTCTATGGCGAATTGACAAGTTGTAATGTCTCTCTTTTTGTCTGCCAATTTCAGCGGGACTTTAAGTTATATCTTCAACAACTTTATAGGAGAACGGGCTTTCAGCGAGGTCGTTACAGAAGCCAAGAATGCTGGTTATACCGAGCCAGATCCAAGAGACGATCTGTCTGGAATGGATGTGGCTAGAAAGGTAATTGAATTTCTCTCCCTCCCTCACGTCCGGACTCCGGAGCCTCCAATCAGGAGACAGGATGGTTTATGGATCGAAACCTTTGTGGCAACCTCATCCTTATCCCTATCCTCTGATAATCAGGTCGTAGCCTGTTTTGCATGATCTGAATGTTAACATTCTTATAACATATTTGATTGCAGGTCATAATTCTAGCTAGAGAATCTGGTTTAAGACTAGAGCTGTCTGATATCCAAGTTGACAGCCTTGTGCCAGAACCACTGAAAGTAAGATGAGAAACTTATAGATAGGTGATTACTTATTGCTGAGCCACTCAACATAAACTTTATGAAAATGTTTTTCCCTGGTATTGCTGTCGCAGTCAAGTGCATCAGCTGAGGAATTCTTGCTGCGTCTCCCGGAATTTGATCAGGAAATCACAAAGAAACGGCTTGATGCGGAGGTTGCAGGCGAAGTAAGTATCTTGAGACATCTGTCATTGGATTGAAACTGGCTGCATACATAGTCAAAGTAACTGAATGAATTAACCCGAGGAATTCTTTGTGTAGACATTAGTCTTATTACATCTCATGGTTTTGTTTTTGGCATCTGAAGGTTTTGAGGTACGTTGGGGTAGTAGATGCTGTCCAAAACAAGGGGTTTGTGGAGTTACGGAGATACAAAAAAGAGCATCCATTTGCACAACTATCTGGCTCTGATAACATTATAGCGTTTACTACCACAAGGTACAAGGAAGAGCAGCCTTTGATTGTACGTGGACCAGGTGCTGGGGCCGAAGTCACAGCTGGGGGAATATTCTGCGATATATTACGTCTGGCTTCATATCTAGGTGCACCATCATAGGGCAAAGTCCTACCACCTGTCTCCATCTATCACTGGAAGTGTATAATCAATTTTTGTGTTATGGTTCTCGGTTCTGTAGCCCTTTTGAACTTCTTTCAGTAAACAGAAGTAAACCAGTCATCTCTACGTATGGTTTAGGCCTTGTAAGCAAATAAAGTCTTATGAATTTCTCTTCTTTTCTCTTACATAAGAAAGTGTTATGTCAGCTGAATCAAAAAGGTCACTAAAAAAAAGAGTACATTAGGATTTCTTGAAACCAAGTTCGAACCCAATGCATATAACATTCCTTCACAGCTCACAGGGTTAGTATCAACTCTCCCTTGTTTTTGCAATTATGGGGTATTATCCCATCCCAACCCCTTCTAGTTTTGAATCACTTAAAAGGACATGTGATTTCATTCACTTTTCTACATTTTCTCCCATCAAAAAGAAAATTTGATACATCACATTTATATGCAGTTCCAGACCGGCTAGTCTGACTCCGAGAACTCTGAAAAATTGTAATCGACCACTCACTCGCAAACCCAACAAGGGCCGAAACATCCCAAAATATTCCTGGCCCCTTTAACCAGCTCCTCAAAAACAAGTTTTAGTACTCCACAGGGCACAGATAAGTAGTTCCAGAAACCGCTTATTTCTCTGGTAATGGAATCAACCATCTCATCATCCAGTGTTTCTGTTGTTGCTTCTACCCGAAAGGCTGTTTCTTCAAAACGTCTTTTATTTGATCGTCGTTATGGTTGGGTGTAAGTCTCTCCCTCTCTCTATTATATTTTTACTTTCTCTATCCATCTCTAACAGTTATTTGGTTAACAGGTTTGATGAATGGAAGGAACCTTCAGAAGAAGCTTTAGCTGGTGGCAGAGGAATGTAATCCCCTCTCGACTCTATTTCTCTCCTCTTTTCTTTGTTTAAAAACATAAATATGATTCTTAGTTTCATTATTTTTTCAGGTTTTGTATTTTGCCTCTTGCCAAAGCTTTGGTTAACATTGCTTCTCAATCAGTAAGACTTTTTAATTTCATTTTCCAGACAAAGGTCATGTTCATTGTTGTTTGATGAAATTACTTGTATATTCTATTTGAATTTTGAATGTTAATTGCTAATTTTTTGTTTGAGATGAAAATTATTAGGGCAGTATACAAATTTGGACCCCTGGTTACCTAATTACATATAGACTTCAATTTAACTTTGATTACAAAACTATCAATTGTAATAACTTAACTATAGAAGAACCACATTTAGCTTTACCAGTGTTCTGTCGAAATTCTGAGTATGATTTGTTTCTTATAAAAGACTATTAAGAATTGCGACTGCATATGTGCATTTGAGATTTGAGATTTGAGATTGAAAGATGTTTAGTATCATAGTTTGATTTATTGTTATTATAATTACAATGTAATTAGTATTAGTTGAATCATCTTTGTAAGTTAACATCAACCATATGTTGTGGTTATGACACTATTTTGTACTTCTTAAGAGTCATTCAGCTTAATCATATGAAACATTTCATTTTACAACATCCTACCTAAATTAGTCTCTGAAATCTACCACAAATTTGATTGAACTTGTAAACACGCTTTGAAAAAGCATTCCGTCTACCTGAAGCTGGAAATTGGGCTCATTCACTACTTAGCAGGAGTTTTTGTGGAACTTGGATCTTAGTTTTGATCTCTCTTTTCTTCTCTTTATTCTTTTATTGAATTGATTCTGACTTGTTTCACTACAGGCTACATATGTTTCTCATAGAATTTAGATGCTGACAAGCATGTTGCGCAGTATCTCTTTAATTTTCTTACTCTTTTTCTATCTCTTTTGTGTTAGATTCATCTTGCAACAAACTCTGTTGTGAAAGCTCTTGAAAGACCGGATCGGTTCTTGCCTCAAGCCCTACAAGCAAATCTAAATCGGCAGTTTCAAAAGTTTGTTTCTTCAGTTCAGCAACCCAATTCCAATTTTTTAACCAAAACAAAAGCAGATTCCTCATTGCTGTCTTCTAGCAGTTTTGAGCATATGAATTCTGATATTAGTGATTCACAGAGTGGCTAGAATTTTGCTTTTGCTTCATTAGCCTACTTCTAGCTTGACTGCATGTCTGCATTGGAGCTGAAAGATTTGGAAGTATGCAGTTTTCTTCCTCGTTCTCGCCAACCGTGTAACGAGATTTGCATTGGTGCTGTAAGAAATAATATAATTTGAGGTTGAAAGAGAAAAAATCATGAGCGAGGTAGCGGCACAAACAGTAACTTTGATAATTTTTTGTATTTTATTTTATTTTTAAGCAAATCACCTTTGACAGTCAAGGACTTGTTGTTAGTTGCACAAACAGTAACTTTGATAATTTTTTGTATTTTATTTTATTTTTAAGCAAATCACCTTTGACAGTCAAGGACTTGTTGTTAGTTGTTTCTTCTCTTTACAGACTCATTCTTTTGATGTTTGAGTCGTGCAAGTAAAATGTCAACCATCTCCAAACACCAAACTACACCAGTGGAGTTGTAAAGGGATGTAGTCCTGTTCCATGTTAACCCTCCTTCATCATTTTTTTACGTCTTAAATTTGTGGCGCTTAAATGGTAATGGATTGTTAATCAAAGGTTACTTGGATTTGGCCTGAATGTACATTGTGCTTAAGTAGCACTTCACCAAGATCAGGCAGCTAGCACGTGGTCCAAGGCCTGGCACCATGGTATTTCCTTGACAGCAGGACGGAGCCAGGATTTATTGTTTGGGGATAAATATATAAAAATAAAATAATAATGCCGTAAAAATAGGTGGTCGAAGGTTGCATTTTTTTAGGTGTTTCAAATGGTGTCACTAAGATACCAGATAAATCGTAAAACGTTTTAATTAATAGTTGGACTTAATAATTTATGAATTTTTCAATTGGTCACTATATAATTTTAATATTTAAGTAGAATATTATACGATACAAGCCTTTTATCAATAGTTTTTAAATAAAACCATAAAATTTATATTAAATCTTATGTGATTTAAAGATTTTTAAGTAGTATCTAAAATTAAGGGGGATAAATCTATGAATCTCTAAATTTTCTAAGCATAATATGGTAATTAATAAATTCTAGGAGGACAACTGTCCCCACTAGACCTAGTATAGCTCTGTCCCATTCTTGATATTGTCTCATACCAGGGGCAGAGCTATGTTTGTAAGAAGGGGGTGCAAAAATCTTGCACAAGCTGAATAGGGTGCAGATGGGCGTGGGAACCTATTTTATAAGAACAAAAAAAAATAAAAAAAAATTAACAATTGAGCTTGGGAGCCAGCTGGATTGGATGTGCAATTGCACGCACATGCTCTAAGTTGGCTCCGTCCCTATCTCATACCCATGTTAGATAAAACTGCAATCCTATCACGCTAGACTGTTGTTCCTCCATTTTTATTCCAAAAATAAATAAAGGGTATACTCCCTTCGTCACAACAAAAACATTACTATCATTTTTTCATTCTAAAAATACAAAAATAATAATAATTCTTTTCTTAGGACTGAGATAATATAATTTTTATTTAATCTTGACAAATACAAACATTATTTTAATAAAAGATAACTTTTCAGATAAAACAGGAAACAAAGGTAACACGCCTAAGAAGTTGTCAATGAACAAATAATAAGTCCTGGCCTACAACAATTGCATCTTCAGTTTCATCTAGGCCTACATTACAAATCATTTTAACTGAAACACTGCCAACATAAATATGCACTTGGACCAGTATTTAAAAATCATGTGTATCCAGAAATGTAGTTATTATGTGCACTGGGTTATACGAGAATAACTCTTGGTTGTGCTTGTCTAATAACCAAGCACTGAACAAGATCTCGCCATCCTGAAAAGAGTGAAATCGGCCTCAAATATATAATATTTGTTTTCACCTGGTTAATGCTGAAAATCTTAGCCCAAGATTATATGACTCTGTAATCCTTCGTAACCCACACATCCACATTCCCATCACCAAGATTACAAGGTAAGCAAAGTTACCATCTAACAAGCCAATAGCTGATTCATAATAATGTTAGGATCTATGCTATAAAAAAAACAAAATAAAAAACAAAAACATATAAAATTTATTTGGTTCATCCAAATTAGGCTACGTCCAAAGAGCGGCTGCGGTTTTCACTATGATCTCAAAAAACAGAGTTCCAGAGGAATACAACGATGATAATAATACTGATACAAACCCTAGATAATGCAACTCGATATATATAGAGACTACTCAAAAAATTTGGGTCGGATCGATTCAAGTGCGAAACCGAGTCGTGCACTACCAGACTCCACACAAACATAACAAGTAATACTCACCTTCAGGTGCACCACACAGGGGTATATGTAGTTGCACTTCTTTGAATTTCTCATGCCGAACATCGAAAGAAAGTATAACTCTCATAGTATTCATTTTTCTAGCTACTACAACAAACAAGATCTAGAGTATAAGCATCAAACGTTAACTACAAACGAGTATTAAAGTGTTTTAATAAAAAACGAAGTTCATAGATCAATTTCCCTAAGTTTACAAGAAACTCCATAAAGGAGTATGGCTCCTTTGAGCAGGATAGTAGAGTAGAGAACCTGCCTTAAGCTTATCACCCTTTTCTTTTTTATAGGGAAAGTGGTACATATTAGGTTATATTTAGTCCCCTAGGGCTGACTAGTTAGGATAAGAACTAGTAGAAGAAGGAATACTATGTAGATGGTTATATTGGAATAAGTTGCTTTGGTCTTGATCTTACGCCATGTGTGTTTTGCTATTTTTTCCTATCACAATTGGTCCCTTTTCTTAAGGGTTGTTCGAAGAAGAATCCTTAAAAAAATCCTCTTAGTCTTGTTTGTCTGCAGTATTGTTGATGTTTGCGGGTTGTATGCATCATTAACTTCAACTGAATTTCCTTTCTTGTATGAACTTGGTAATGTTCGCTTGGTTGTTGATTTTAGCTTGTGTAGATTGAGAATACATTGGAAAAGTTTGTAGCTTTCTAGTTGTTGCTGCATAAATTGAGCGGAAGAATACAACCTACTTGAGAAGTATTAATACTTACCCCTATTCTTTTGCGATATTCCAAAGCACTTCTTGAATCAAATATTACTAACTGTTGGTGCGTTGTACAACAATATTCCTCTTTCCTCCCTAGTGTCTTGCTGAATTGTTCCCGTGTCTTGCCAATGTATGCTATAGGTATACAAATTTATGCAGTTGTATACGAGGTGAGCTCTTTGTTGTTTTTGTAGGAGCAGGTTGTCAACTTTCATTGATTCTCTATTCGCGGTTGAGAGTAATGGTCCTTCTCTACCTTGAGATTATTCATGTTCGAGTTCTTTGACAATGCATCTTTTTATTGTGGTTTACACATTTCAGATGTGTACATTGCTCTCTATTGGTGTTTTAGCTGAAATTGCTTGGGTCCTTCCCTGTAAAGATTAAACCTGTTAGTTTAAATCACATCGCCATACAAACTGGACCTGCATCATCGTGGCCTTTTAAGCTGGTTATCAGAAATGGTAATTGACCCAAGAACTTCATTGGAGAGAACAATCGCGAACTGATTGCCCCTTCCAAGCTTGGAAGATTTGAGTCTTATATTGTATTGGACTAGCTACTCTGCTTGAAAGTTGTCATTATTGGCTGCAAGGCCTCATAAAGCATTCTCTGCAGTTACTATTACTTGGCTTGTTGCTTTTCAATTGGAGATTGCATGTGTTGAGATTATTAGTCCCATATCCTGCACCTGCAGTCAGTAATCTTTGGACAACCTTAACCTTGTAAGCCGGTTTTCGAGGTTAGTTAGGCCCATAGACTTCAATATAGTATCAGAGAAGGCAATTTATGACGAGTCATTTGACCACACCTTTACTCCACGTTACCCGATTTAATGTCCACGTGTTAGACCAAAAGAGTCTACACGTGAGGGGGCGTGTTGAGATTATTAGTCCCATATCTTGCACCTGCAGTTAATAAGCCTTGGAAAACCTTAACCTTGCAAGCCGGTTTTCGAGGTTAGTTAGGCGCCCAAAGACTTCAGTAGCATGCTCACACCGGCTATGGACCTGCACAAAAGCAAAACAAAAATTTCTTCTATTGTTGTTGTCTGGTGCCATTGTTATTCCCACCTTTGCTGCGGATTTGTATTGGTGTTGTTGTCATATAGTTGTTGTTCCCTTTGAAACGTCGCATAATGCAAATGTCTTAAACTAAGCCCCATTTTTCTTGGTTGATTCTTGAGTGATAACTGTATACAAACTCAAGATGTTGTGTAGTCCCTTTGATCACAACCTGGAGTTCCACTCCTGGATACATGAAATAGATCTCTTTACCAAGTAAGATTATGTTATTGGGTCTTCTTGTTAGCATCTCCAATTTGCCAATATTGCTAGGAATTTGACCAGAGAGTTTGTTTTCGATATGTCTAATATTTTGAGTTTATGCAAATGAGTTATCTTTGGTGGAATCGATCCATTGAATTCGTTTGACATTAAGATAAGAATCTTGAGATTACGGAGTGTACCTATGAAAGTTGGTATAGAATTGCAGATGGTAGGTTTTTCACAAGGATAAGATAGTAAATTATCTCTCAAGACTCGAGTCTGAGAAATATTAACATTCTGCAAAATAATTCTTGAGTAGGTGTTTATCCCTACCCTCTCAGGTGCTTATCCCTGTCTTCTCTTTATATGTATGGCCAAATACATATACGACCAAAATTGATGAATTGAATCAACATTCATTACTATACAAAATCATCAGATCAACGCTGGCGCTTACTACAACATTCCCAGATGTCTTATGATTTTTACATGAAACCTCAAGCTCCTAGATGGATTGCCCACTAGTATAAAGCAATTTGAGTATTATTCTGGTGATATATTCCACAGCTGAATTCCCAAAAATTACTCATGTTGATATTCACGCTCAACTGAGCAATATTAACCTACTAAAACACCTATATAACTTCATATATGAATCTATTTGATTAAAGTACCACCGTTCTGCTTAAATTCAAAGCCATCTATTTGATTAAAATACCACAGATGTGCTTAAATTCAACGCCAAAATTATGACAGACACAATTTCATAGCTTCTACTAGCTAAAAATCCAACCTCAGTCATATTAATCCTTGCTTAAAGAGACAACTAATGTGAATGAATGAAAAGAATTCAAGTTAGGGTTTTCGAAACACTTGAAAAAAAGTTTGCAACACTTATAAGCGTGTTAAAAAGGTACTTTTAAACCCTAATTAGTATTTTCAAACACTAATTAGGAAAATAAATTTGCAACACTTATAAGCGTGTCAAAAGGTATTTTCAAACCTTAATTTGAAAAGGAGAAGCTCTCATAATCCTAACGTCTGCACCTTGCTAGCATGTACGTCTTGCTTCCAAAGCAAAGCTTGCACGCCTCTAAGCAAAGGTCGAGCTCACACTCCTGTTTCCTTCCAATTTTGGTGTTTTATTTTTATTACCCTCAACAGGTAAGGATTTGATCAAAGAGTAAAACAAGAGATGCTTGCTTCTTGACAAATTTGACATTTTACTATTTTGCCATCAACATGTGAGGCTGAGCACAAGAGTAAAACATGAGATTCTTGCCTCCTAGCCAAACCTGCCGTGAATATTTTAGCTCTTGCTCTAATTATGTGTTCTGAATATTTCTTCTTAGCATATAAGCTTCAAAACTCTAATTAACACTTTCAAACCCTAATTTTTGGAGAGGAAGACGTCCTACCTCTCTTGCTTCCAACGAGTGCGCCTTAGCTAAGAAACTAAGCTGGCGTGACTACTTCTAAAGAAAAAATTGTATGTCTTCACTCAGAAACCAAGCTCACACAACTTGCTTCTTGTCAAAAATTAGCGTTTTACTCTTTTACCCTCAACTTGTGAGGCTACTACAAAGAGCAAAACGTGAAACGTCTTGCTTCTGGACCAAAGCTTGGCGCTCTTCCCTCTTCCCTTCACGTGAATATATTGACTTGACAAATTAGGATTTTGACAAGCTTCAAAATCCTAAGCTATATAAGGCCTCTCACACATATATTTTTCATATGTGGCTTCACACAAAATTTTCTCATGCTCAGCAGCACACACTTATTTTTTACAAAACAAGCATATGAATGCAAAGTTGACTAAGTGGTGCGCACTGCTCCTTATACACAATAAATGCATATTTATTTTATTGTTAGTCTGCTAGACTCATCAGCCTAATCAAGCAAGACAGGTCTTCAGTCAAAAGACTAAGTAAGTCTAACTCGACTTAATATTATTAGTAGTACTCAATACTACAAAATTTACACGAGACATCAAATATCACAAATGGGGGGATATTTATTAGGGTTTTGATCTGGCGGTCTATGACATGTGGTACAACAGTACACCCACTAAAAAGAAATTCTGGAAAGTTCGATCAGCAGTTGAGTAGAGGAGTGGTAAGTTAAATAACTGACTATTCAGATTTAATCGAAGTGGAGAGCAGTTATCAACACCTTCTCCACTTCACCAACACTCAACCATCAACAGTTTCTTTTAGAAAAGAGGTCAAGTGGTTACAATAGCTAAGATATAAATAGATTCTCAATTTAATGAACAAAAAACAAGTTTACAAGTTTACAACTGAACAAGTCTGAAACAGAATAATTCAAGTCGATTAACCTTGATCATTCAACCTTCTCACACAGAAGAATTGTTCATAGCTATTTACACCAACTACATCCAACAAAGTCTGATACTCTGATACTCTGACCTTAACCTTCTCTTGCTTCCCTCTCTAAGACCAACCCTTCTCCTTCTCATTTTGTGACTGAAGCAAGACTGGAACAATTGATCTCTCAAATCAAAAAAAATAATTCAACAATATAAATGTTTGAGGATTGACGATTTGTCACTTGCTTACTCTAATTTTCCTAAATTAGTCCTCAAATCTTTTTCCCCACGAACAAGAACCTCCAAAGTTGTTGTTCCCTAAGTTGAGAACTTCCGATTCTTGAAGTTGTTGGATAAAAGTGGGAAATGTACCATTGAGAGTGTTGCATTTAGTTTGCACCTTTAAAATGAGCCTTTGAACTTGGAATTTTGAAAGTTTCCAAGTACACAGTAGTTGAGCTGAAGAGCTTGTGCACCAGCATCGTTCTCAAAAAAATAAAGGCATATGCTAGCAATTCGAGTTATCCACATAAGATATTAAGCTATTGAACATGCATGTCTACTGGCTCTTAGGTAATACTATAGTATATGGTGTCCCTTTTTGCTTTGGAAAGCATTGGAAACTAAGGCTTTGGAAAGCAAAAGTGTTATTGCCTCCTTAGGTCTTTGCTCTGCACTGTGATCAAAGTTCATGTGATGTTTTGATCTTGACTTGCTTCCTGCTTCGTGTGTCTTCAAAATTAATTCTGAGCTAAAATTTCGACAATTTGGACTTCATATTGAACCATGAGCTGTCTGAACTGGGTTTTGAGATGGGCTTTGAGTTGCAAGCCTTCTGGTTAGGTGTGTTTCACTTCACGATTTTCAGTTCACGAACTATGCTTGACGATCTACTCTTCGCGATCTATGCTTCATGGTCTGTACTGCACGACCTTTTGACTGTGGTTGCTAGATACTGAAAGGTTGCTTTGAGTTCTTGCTGAAGAATCGCAATCATCAGCTTCAATCCTTCAACTGATTTCTTCTTTCGCGAATCTGATGATGTTTGTCTCTGTTGTTGACTCTTCAGTCTACATGGTAAATGGGTGTTGTATCGGGCTTGGTGTCCTTTTATTGCTGAAGTAACTGAACATAAGAATTGGTAATAGTTGTGCTTGCCCCTTTGTTTCCGATGCTCAAACCATGCGCCTTGGTTGTCTTGCGAATTAGTCAGTCACCTTCGTTTCACTGCTTGTTTCGTCCATGTAAGTTGTAGTTGCAAAATGGTGATCTGATGGTGGTTTATATTTTGTAGCCTAAATATAACTTTATGCATCGCTTCTTCTTCTTGTACTCCGTTAATGCTTTTGTGACTTGTCTATTTTTTCGTGCATGCATAGCGAATATGCTTCGTAATATTTTCTTTGGGCTTATTCCTGTTTCACATGTTATAAACAAATTCCTCTGAGTTTCCTTTGACATGCCAGAGTTTGGTACCATTAGTCTACTATCTCAAAACTTGTGTGTAGATCTTCTAGGGTTTTATTCACTTGCCCATTCAGGTACTTTGTTGATAGCTTTGTGCCTGTGGGTCTTACTGGAATAGAAGGCATTGCTCACTCTATAGAGATAAACGCATATCATGCTCCGGACGTATCGAAGCCTCGTATTTATTGATACGCTTTGGGACCTCTGCCTATTACAGGGTCCGTCCCCTTATATCTTCCTAGGTGGTTTTTTTATAGAGGGTGGTACCCTTGACAATCAATCACACCAGACCCTGTAGATTGATTTCCCCGAGTACCTCCATTGCAGGACATCATCCAGTCTTTATCTCGTAGATGGCATAGGGCTTATGCCTGTACTCATTCCTTGGAAGGATGGCAACATCTTAGAAGAAGGATTAGGTCTTAGTTATATGCCCGTACTCATTCCTTGGAAGGATGGCAACATCTTAGAAGATGGCTTAGGTCTTATGTGCGCCTGCATGGGTCTTATGTGCGCCCGAATAGTATCCAGTAACATTTACAGATAGCTGCTGGGTTTAAGTAAAATTACCTTTTTTCCATTCATTGTCAATTTGCTTTTGCTTTAGTAATTTCCCAACATTTTGCTTCATTGTTGAATTTGATATGCTTCAGTAAATGAGTTTCATTTCTCTCCTTGTGGTTCCAATAGCCTTCCGAGCAGTATTATCTTGTTCTTCTGTGAACTATCACAATAGAGATTGGGGATTAAATCCAATTAACTATTACGTTGTTACTGCAAAGAGACTCATATCTCTCATCGTTGCCCCTTGCCATGTTTGCGAAAAGGATTTCATGACATTGTAAATTTGTACGCGTGCTTTTACTACAAAAACCAACTCGTCTTCTCTGCATCTGGGACATATTGGCAATGTGATTTGAAATATGCCGCTCAAAATGCTGACTTCGATGGGTGAAAGTTGCTTCTAATTTGAATCAGCACGTCAGCACCATGTATACTTCACACTTGATCAACTACTCTTCGTGACTGCCTTCAATGTTACATCAGGCCATAATAAAGCTTTATAATTGAAACATTTTATGTCTTCCAACTTCAGTGATCCTTTGTATTTCTCGATATGTGTCCCACCACCACTAGGTTCTTGGACTCATCAGTTGTAGAGTTCTGAAAAATCTGGTATGCTGACTTCGATGGGTATAGTATTGCATGGGATGTGAGTGAATGATAGCTTGGCAAGCACCAGATGCTTGGCGTCACGCAAAAATGTGTACAAACTTGATGATTTTGCACATTACCACTTGGGATGCGAACTGGAGACATCATCACTTATGCAGACATCATCGCTTGAGTGTGGTGTGCGGGCCTCCTTATTTGTGCTGCGAAGTTAGAATTTCAACCCTCTCTTGAGTTGTGGGCAGATGACATTGTCATTGCTTGGTCTTTAGTTTCATTACTTGGTCTTCAGTTAAGCTTTGAAACATGAACATGCTTAGTCTTCAGTTAAGCTAGCAAGGCACGAACATTATTGGTCTTCTTCAAATTGTATGTGGAATTGTGGTGTCTTTTTTGGCATGAACTGTGCTGCTGCTTCTCTCAAACAGCCACGAACTGTGCGTCTTCTTTGAGCTGGACTTTCTTCTCTTCAGATTGTATATGGAACTGTGGTGAGTTTCGTTGAACTGTCACTTGTTCTTTGATTTAAGCTGTTACTTGCTTCCTTAAATTGAGTTGGTTTTCTCAATCACGGCAGCAACACCGATGAGTACTCAACAGTTCTATGTCGTGTTCACCTCAAATCAAATCTCCATTGCTTTTTAGTAAATAAGCAATCCTGGTTATAAATCTGCATAAGAATGAGACAAGGAAACCACTTATCTAGTTGAGCTCTCCATATTTGGAAAATTATTTCTCTTCTTGGCTTGTTCATTTTCTGCTCCTCGAACCTTGCCTTTCATATCTTTGAGCATGTTGCAGACTTCACGAGCATGTTGCAGGCTTCATATCCAGCTATATGTCTCTTGCCCATGCTGAACTTTAATAACTTTAGGTGCGAACACTTCAGGTACTATCAGAAACTTCTCTTTATTCAGGTACGAAATTATGGCTTTATTATATTGTCATCGTCTTTGGGCTTGATTTCAATTTCGTCTTCTTTGAACTGAATTTCAAACTTTAGGCTGTGACAGTTGAATTATGGTTGCGGACTTGATTTTTTGCACCTTTACTGTTGGTTGAATAACTGCCATTAATTGTAGCTGGTTTTCGCCGTTGGATGTGCTATTGGTGTAGTCACCAACTGTTGTTCGTCTCCTTGGATTGAGCCGGTGTACGATTCTTTAATTGGGGCTACAGAGTTGAACTTTGTCCGTCATCGAATCTTCTCGGTGCTGCGATTCGTATCTTTCTCACGTATGCAAATGACCTGCACAAAGTTAAAACAAGAGACTTCCTTCACCAAACTGCAGATGTCTTGAAAGTGAATTGGACTTCATCCATCATTGGACTCCTCCTGAGTTTCTTTTGGCTTGTTTTATGGTCGAACTTATGCAAAACTTTTGGTTGATATGTTGCTCCACTCAGTCACCTTCTTCCTTTTTCTTTTGTACTGTATCCCATCGGTTTTTCTAGTTACGCATTCTTTTGTGTTAGGCTGGCTTAGAGAATTTGGGAGTGATCTGACTTCTCCAAAGGTATTCTTCATGGCTATGTCCTTCCGATGTAATCATTTTACAAGTCCTTTTCGCTTCATTTTTGCTTCATGTCACTAGCCACCAACGTTGTGTGCATAGGTTGGAAGAGTTAGCAAGATTTTGATGCAGTTCTGGTAGTCGAGTTGGCGAGAAAGCAATAAAACTTGATGTAGCTCTGGGGATCCTTTTCGTGTCTTCTAGCTTTCTTTCGCACTGTCACTTGATGGCAGAAGTGATCTCATAGCAAAACCAGTCAGATAGTGATGAACTTCACGAGATTAGTGCCTCACGAGCCAAGCTCTTTTTGTCCGTCATTAATAGTACATGCTAATTAAGGGAGATCTTCAATCACATATCGTTAGCTTTTACTTATGACAGCTGGGGAACTGAAAGAAGCTATGAAAGCAACATGCTGGCTCGGATATCTCGTGCTTGTTCAAGGATGACAGCTCTTCATAGTGAAGTGAGTTGAGTTTGCATCCGAGATGAGTTGGGAAAATGCCCTATATTGGCAATGCCCCGTCGGGAAAATGCCCTGTAAAAAAAAGTTACGGGAAGATGTCTCACCGTTACATTTTTCATCCATATAGTCAATATCTTGATATTGACCGGTCAATATCTCCTCATATGAGATATCAGCATTATACAAAATTACTGTTTTACCCGCACTTTATTTGTTGTTCGTGTTGCGACACGTGTAATTTGAACGTCTACATCTCGACCACGTTTTACCCAGAAGTCACCACACGTTCTCTTGTTAACATCGATCTCATCTTCTTCGTTTCTCTATCTTACCATTCCCTAAACATAAGAGACTGAAACTAGGCGAGAAGATTCAGAGAAGAAGATGAATGGAGATGAATCAAGGTGACGAGAACATCAAAAGTTTTGTGTGGTTGTGAGTTTCTTATTAACGAGGTGAAGAAGAAGAGAAGAAAAAAGAGAAACGAAGCACAAAACTGACTGAAATCTACGCGAAGAAGAATCGAAGATACGGAGGAGCATAAACCGTAAGTTTTATGAAATTCATTTCTAATTTTCTTTGCTTTACCGAACGTTCATGTAAATTTGATTTATTGCGCTTCGAATGCACTTAGGTTTTTTTTTCTGATTTCGGAAAAATTGAAAATTAGGGTTTCTAATGGTGAAATTTAGGATTATAATTACTATTGGAAGTTGTATTAATAAGTTTAGATGCTTTTGAATGATTTTGTTTCTTATGTAATGATTAGGTTTTTTTTTTCTGATTTGGGGAAAATTGGGAATTAGGGTTTTTAATGCTGAAATATGGGTTTATAATTACAATTGAATGTAGAAGTAGTATGTTTACATGCTTTCTAATGATTTATTTTTATATAATTATGATTTAATTAGGGGTTTCTCTTTGATTGGGGTTTTTTATATGCATCAGGGTTATTAAGAAATTGGACTTTTGTTTAAGGGTGAAGAATGGGGTGCATGAGGGAAAGTTGTTGTATTGTTATAATGTTGATGGTGAAACTATTACTTTTGATAAGTTTAAGCAGATGTTAAGGTTTAGATTGATGGGAATTAGTGTGTTGCTTCCATCAATAGTTACGTGGGACAATGTTCAACTTAAGAATGATTATTTGTTTTTTAAAATGTGGAGAAATGTTGTGGAAGACGACAAGGGTATGTTTCTTTAGATTTATTTGTGCTTGATGGTGGTGATGTGTCTGGGATTAGTGATATTGATTTGTCTGAAAGGTGTGGTAAACAAAAGACTGCAGTTTTTAAAGCTAAGGTGATGACTAGAAAGAGTGCAAGGTTAGAAGAGGAAGCTAGAAAATACCAAGGGAAAGTACAAGGTTACAAGACCTGTAAGGTTAGTGTTTGATGATGAATGTGAGATTTTAACTACACAAGCTAGTGTTTGTGATAACAATCAACAAGACAGTGTAAGTAATGGTAAGAAACATGTGGATGATGATGAAGAGTTCTTGAAACAAGCATCTACTCAAGCTATCATAGTTGAAGATGCTTATGTTGTTGAAGACCAAGTCAACTTACCAAATGAAAATCTGGGTGAGTGTCATCCAGATGATGATCCACATTTTAAGTATGTTGATAGTGAAGGTGAAGAAGAGAGAAGAGCTTATGCAGATTGGATAAGTGGGTATCTTGAAAATAAAAGAATCCCAAGATGAAGATGGTGAGTCTGATGAGGCTTATGGTGTTGAAGATGGTGGGCCTGCAGTTGAAGTGAATGATAGTGTTGAAGAACCTAATGTTAAGAGAGTTCCAATTGAGTTAACTGAAGATGATCAAGTTGCATGGCAATTCCAGTTTGGCCAATATACAAATGACCCAATTGATTTGACAATGTAGAATGAAGAAATTCCTGAAGTTGTTCCTGGTGAATTGGAAACAGGGATGCCTTTTCAAGATAAACATGCTTTCATAAAACATTTAAGGGAGTATGCAGTGTTGGAGCATACTGTGTACAAGTTGAGGAAGTCAGAACCACATAAAGTGTATGCAGACTGCAAGAACAAGCACAGTGAAGGGTGTAAGTGGGAAGTGAATGCAAGAAAGTTATTAACTGAAGAAACTTTCACTGTTAGGAAATGCAACCTAGAGCACACATGCACTGGTAATGTGGAACCAAATAAAAATCCTAAGTGCAACTCTATCTTTCTGTCTCATCTATCTTTGTTTATCTTCTACAACCACATATTCATATCATACATCCAGAGTTATTGAGAGAACCAGGAAGACCTTGTGTGAATAAGAAGAGGTATTGGAAAGAGATAGAATCACACAAGAAGCCAAGAAAATGTTCCAACTGTGTTGGAAATAATCACAACAAATCTACTTGTAAAGGTGGAGAAGTTGGATCTAACCTTAAAAAGAAAGGCTAAAGAACTGAGTGTCATTGTGAAGGTGATTCATTTGTTCAGAAAGCTGCAGTTCCAAAGAGGATTAGGAAGAAATTTGCAGCATCTACTTCAACTGCACCTACAACTGCCTCTTCAAAAAAGACTGCAACAATCACTACTTCTTCTTCTGCAGCTACTGGGACAAAGAAGAAAGCAAAGAAAGAAAACGGATCCACTGGAAGTATAAAGGTGAAGCAAAATTTCAAGGCAGGGTTCAGGTTCAAGTGTGACTGTTAACTTTAAACAATCATTCAACAGTGCACAACCCTCACCCAAAAGACAAAGAAAGGCTAAGGTTCCTTATGATGTTTAAGTTTTTTTTTTTTTTTTGATTACGATGTTTTTATGGATTGTGTGTGTTGTTTAAACTTGTGGATTTTTTATGTTTTGGTATTGATGTTAACTGTGTCTTTTTTTATAGACAAAACTTGTAGTGGGTATGTTATTGTTTTGAGAACAGTAAAAAAAAACATCAGCATCAGCCGTTCATCTAGTTTTTATTGACACGTGGCGCAATCTGGTGGATATGATACAAAAGTAATATATTGAAATGATTAGGTAGATAAGGTAATTACACTCTCTCGCATCTGTAGCCGTTCATTCATTTGTAATGACACGTGGAGAAATCCTATACAATGACATAAAGGTAATATTTATAAAAGGTATTGGTACTATAGTAATAATTTCATTTCACACGTGTATAAGATCATGTGTGTATAATTTAACCATTTAACGCTACATGGATAGAAAATATAAAGGTGGGGCATTTTCCCATAACTTTCTTTTTATAAGGCAACGGAACATGCCAGTATAGGGCATTTTCCTAAATTTCCCTTCCTTTATTGCTTCGAACCGGGTTTCTCGAGATAGTTTATCTGAGCTGATTCTTTCCGAGACTGGCGTGCTAAGCGAGTAGAACTGATGAGTCCGAGATACATGATTATGAGCGATGGTCTAGCTCAAGTTGATGTGCAATGATCAGGGGCTGATATTCCACAAGCCATGTCCTCCTTTGATATCTGACTTTTGCAGTTGGGGTATGATTTTTCCATTAGAGAGAGATGTTCCACGATCCTTTCTAATCATCACGAATTGAATTTGATCATTCTAGGATGCGGTGATCGTTGACCGTACGAAGCTGCTTTCTTCCTCGTGTTATTCGGTTCTCGTCTGTGTCATGTGAACCCTCGCAACTGAGATTTAGCACTTTTGTGCCCCTGAACAATAGAAATTGGTGATTACATCAACGCTGCGAAGCTTTTCTCCATGATCCCTGTGACGACCATTTTTGGTGGTCAATCACAACCAAAAACTTAAGTTTTTTAAAAATGACAATACTCCAAATGTAATTGATACAGAAATATTATAATACAGGGAATCATCAAAATTGTGACGACCATTTTTGGTGGTCAATCACAACAAAAACTTAAGTTGTTTAAAAATGACAATATTCCAAGTGTAATTGATACAGAAAGATTATAATACAGGGAATCATCACTCAAATATAAATGAAAACATCTCAATATATAATGTGGTTCAGCTAATAAGCCTACATCCGCAGGAAAATACAGTTTATTATTTATCAACACATATTTTGTACACATGGTCATATAAAGAATTAAGGAAATTTTGTTAAATAGAGTT
>JAJJMC010019063.1:4704278-4782142 GCA_023531435.1 Papaver californicum
GGGCGCAAGAGATAACCAGATGATTATGGGGCGCAAGAGATAACCAGGTGATTATGGGGCACAAGAGATTGCCAGAGCGCAGATGATTGTTTTGGCTATTGATGATACTTTTTCTAGTGCTCTTTCCACGTGTCTTGTATACATTAATTTAGTCTGACTTTTCTGTCCCGGTATCATTTGATGTGTGATAAATATTTTATAGCTGTCTTTCTTTGTTATTTATTTTGTTCTTGTACTTCTCGGTGTAACATAATATGATACTTTTTTCTTACGATGTGAACACGTGGAACTGATGAATTTATGTCCTTACAATCCTGATTGATTCTTGTTTAGTTTCCTGAGTTCCTTCTTCATTAACTTCTTCTTCAAAGGTGCTCCACGTGATCGTGTGTTCAAGCCTCAGCTCGGATTAGCCACGATCTCGTTATCATGTGATCATGATTCGTTGAGCCTTAATCCTGCAATTATCAACACTCTCATGTGGCAGATGGTATTCCCGTAATCTCGGGAAGATTATGTTGTGGGTCTTCGATGAGCTCCTTCTTCTCACGTTGTTGGTGACGCGAGTTTTTTTTGTCGTTCTTCATGAATATACCTTCAGCTGACGTTTCACGAGCTAAATCCTCTGAGATAACTTTTTCCAAAGTAACTTCACTCCTCTGCGCGCGATAAAAGTGTATGCAGCTGTGATTTAGCTCTTTTACGAATCCCGATCAATAGAGTTCGGTTGCAGTATTCGTACATCCATAGTGATTGGTGATTAAATCCAATCAACTATTTCATCGCAAAAAATTCTCCTAAAAGTCGGGAGGTTTCCCCATTAGGACATCAGTGCCAAACCAATGGAGTAGTTAATCCCAACCATCCATTTACGAGTGAGTCCGATATGATTCGAGACAACTGCACCATTCGCGATGCTTGGGAGATAGCAGTAAACATGGTTTCACGATAAGTAGGTCTGCTGGTTGTTGCTAAGGATGCTATATTGATAAATGTGTAAACACTGCATGAATAGTATTTGATGAGTGTGTAAACACTGAATAAATTATATCTTAATTGATAATTATTAGTTCTATATTTTGTACATCTTTGATAGTTTTTTTATAGTTGTGCAGTTTTTAGGAAATAAAGCTCGATGAACTAAAATGCGGAATTCGGCTCGTAAAATGAAGGAAATGAAGTGATTAAATGGGCTAATCCCGAAAGAAAAAACTTGGAGAATTATTGGACCAATTATTTGGATATGTGAGTGTGGTAAACATGTCACGACGTGTGTATAAAGTGTGGAGACTCATTGATTATGAGAATAAAATGAGAAGATCTTGAGTATAAGAGTAACATGCATGTGAATTAATTAAGGGGAATTAAATATATTTTCCAAATAATTGTTGAGATATTATTTGACGCGTGGTGCTTTTTTATTGGAGGAGTTTGTATTGTCCTAACACGTCGCGCGTTCTCATTGGATGACGATGTGGCAGTAGAAATGGAAATGAAAGTGGTTTCCTTTGAAAGCTATATATACATTGTGGATATATGGAAAAAGGGTGAGGAATTTTGGAAGTTAGTTGAACAAGTAGTTTTAGTTTTTTTTCTTCTTCTTCTTTTCTTTTGCAATGATATAATCTCTCCACTAGGGATATAGATGAAGCTCTATAATGTGTATTAGAGAGTTCTAATTTATTTTAATAATAATTCTCTTTAGTCCTTATTCTTGTTTATCATGATAACAATTCTTTTTACATGTCCTCGTGCTTGCTTAAAAGAGTTTTATGTTCTTGGTTAGAGACCAACATTTTTAAGTAATGAGAGTTGTTAGTATTTTGAAAATCAATTGTTTATAAAGTTATATTTTTCTAAGACGTTCATTTTTTTCTAAATCGTCTTGAGTAGTTTTTAAAAGAATATTATTTAAAATAGTTCTAATTATTTAATATGCATTATAGTGGTGAAATCTAAATCATAGGTTTTTTTTCTTATTTGTTTATTTATTTTATTAGTTTTAATCAATATTTCTCAATCCATTCTTATTTCTTTTAGCATAATAATTTAATTAGAAATTATAGATAACAATTATTTAGTCTATGTGGAATGACTCGTGCTTGCATACTGTCTCATCAACAGCCGTACTCTTACAGCATATTTAAAATAAACCATCATATACTCCACGATGCGATGCTCCACGACGTTGTGATGCCTCCATTATTATCTTCAGCAGTCACTAAAAGGTTATCGCTCCTCGAGACGATCGTTCTCCACAAGCGAAGACACACTCACGTCTTTATAGATTTGGAGTAGGACTAAAACTTCGCTGCTACATCTTGTTTCCCGATGCCGTATAACAAAGATTGTCAGGAATGTAAAGTATTTTGTTTTTTTCCTCTTTCGAAATATGGGTTTGTAAAATAAAATTCAATTGTTGTAGATATGTAAAGAAAACTTATTTTGAATCATAATTTGAGGAAGGAAGTCAAGTTTTTGTTAGGGGGCAAACACTAAGTACTCGGATTTGCTATGGAACTTCGCAAATCTAAGTAATAAAAATAATAAAACAACAATATGACACTCTTATCAACTGGATCTATCACTGAAAGATAGATCTACTATCAAAAGTGGCTAATAAAATGAAGTAAAACACTTATAATGCTTTGTGAATGTTTTAACAAGTAAAATGGCTGATATTATAATCGAATGGATGAAAACTTCAAGGAGTAGAACATTTTTCAAATGTCTAGAGGAGCTCATGGAACTCTTGTTATTCACCAGATCAATTCATACAAGTGAAGCTTTGATTCTCAAGAGCTCAAAAATGAGCTATGAAAGGTCAAAATAAAAGCTATAAAATGAATACTAGGTAAAATAAACCTTCCAAGAACAAGTCTTCTTCTCTATACTTCGAGGATCTTTTCAAATTTCAAGCTTACAAATCATAGATCTATAGCCATTCTCAAGATCAACTACAAAGAAAGAGGCGATTTAAGCAACTTATTTAATAAAAATAAGAAAACTAGATGAGAAAAAATAGTAATGAACAAGGTCATATGAGAATAAATTTTTTGACATAAATCCATGTTTCTAACGCCAAATTGTAGTAGTCATTTTTCTAGCTATTACAACAAACAAGATCTAAAGTATAAACATCAAACTTTAACTACAAACGAGTATTAAAGTGTCTTAATAAAAGCTAAATGTATGGATCAATTTTCCTAAGTTTACAAGAAGCTCCATAAAGGAGTGTGGCTCCTTTGACCAGGATAGTAGAATAGAGAACCTACCTTAAGATCATCACCATTTTCTTTTTTATAGGGAAAATAGTATACATTATGTTACATTTATGCCCCTAGAGATGACTAGTTAGGATAAGAACTAGTAGAAAAAGGAATACCATATAGATGGTTGTATTGGGATAAGTTACTCCGATTTTGATCTTACGCCACGCGTTTTGTGCTATTTTTCCCTATCACAACTCTTATGGGTTTATTAATCTTACCACGGAGATTTACATTCTTTGAAGAACTCTATTTAAAAACACTTCATCTTATTACTCCATTTAAAATAAAATATTTACACAAAAAATATCATTAGGTATTCTTTATAAGTCTATTTCTAGATTATTCTAAATATACCGAAAGTCTATTTCTAAATTATAATAAATACATCGTCAACTAAATTTTTTATTATCTAGTTCATCGTGGCTTAAAATGGGCAAATCACTGTAGGACTTACCTTACAAGTACAATGGTGATTATTAACATCCCATTATGAATCAACGGACAGTGATGTACACGCACTTCATTTTTGAGGGTAAAATGCTATACTATCTCCGTTTCAGGAAAAGAGTTACTATCACTTTTTCATTTTAGCCTAAAAATAGACCAAATTGAAAAAATGGTAGTAACTCTTTTCCTGTAACGGAGGGAGTACAACATTAAATCTAAATGGCACATACCGATTGGGTTCTCAAAGAACACGTGGACTTACCAGGATCTTCCAAAATTATCAACAATTAAAAAAAGAAAAAAGACATCACCTACTCACACAACATCCAGAGGTGCATCTCCAAATCCAAACACTCTCACATGGCAGCAGCAGCAGCAGCAGCAGCAGCAACAACAATTCAAGACCACTGCTGCCATTGCATAAAATGCGCACCTTAATACCATCTCCAGTCTCTTCTCTTCAGCAAACATTCTTCCTTCCACTTAAACCTACTTACCTCTTCTCTCATCATCGTCAATTTAAACCAAAACGTTTTCATTTCTTCAAAACATGTTCTTCTTCACTTAAAGAATCTAAAAAACAAATCTTAGCTAAAACTTCTTCTTCTAATACTCCACAGAGTTTAGGAAGATTTGGTAACCCTAAAAAGGATGAAGAAGAAGAAGACGATGAAAAGAGTTCTGATGGTGGGATTAATGGGGATAATGCACTTAAAGGAACAGTTTTAGCTGGACTTTTACTTGTTGGTGTTATCGGAGGTTTTGGTACTGTTGGTTATGTTTATAAAGATCAGGTTAATGCGTTTCTTACGCAGTTCTCCACTTTCATTGAAGGTAAACTTAGTTAGCGTATTTGTCAAATGACTTCAATTCGTTGTTTTGTTTTAGAATTTGATGGATTGGTTTGGTTTTGATTAGTGATTGTAATCCTAAAATCCATAGCTTAAATTGGCAAGTTAAGTAATAATACTACAGTCAATGGATCTGGAATTAACTTCCATCTATTTCTAAGTAACGATTCTTTTTTAGCAAGGTAGTTTGGGATTTGAACCAATTGGGCAATTGATTCAGTTTTGCTGTTTTTCTCTGGAAAATGGGCGATGTTGAGTTATTGCTCTCTGGAAATTATTTGAAGTGGTTGAATCTGGTTTGCGTTGGGATTAAGTATTGCTAGATAAGCTTATCTTAGGACTGCTTCTAGGAAGGTTGTACCAGAAATAGTCCTTAGATTGAGTTGGAGGCAGGCTGGGGTAAGATACTCTGAAAGATGTTAAAAAAAAGAATGACATAAAAGGTTGAATGGTATCTTCTTGATGTACCAATGTAATACTCAAAAACTTGCATCAACCTGAGTATAAATTGGTGCAATTTAATGCATGTGTGATGCGGTCTGTATATAATTTTTATAACAACTACCATTTTCTAACCCTTGTCAGTTTTGATGCTCATATAATGCCTCTTTTTAAACAGGCTATGGCACAGCAGGATATGCCTTATTTGTGGCTGTTTATGCTGGACTGGAGGTGCATACTCTCTCTTCCTCCACTTGATGTTTTACAATGTTAAGGAATCGATACAAGTAAAACTGTGAATTCGATGCTTCTTTGCACTCGTCGACTAATTGTACTGCATTTTCTGCTAGGTCCTTGCAATTCCAGCGATCCCCTTAACAATGTCAGCTGGTCTTCTTTTTGGTCCATTTACCGGCACTATCCTTGTCTCCATAAGTGGAACGGTAAGATGGTTCTTGTATCTATCATTCTATCTATGTTATGAAAAATCTTGTGATACTCACAGGTAAGTTACCCTTTTGCAGATTGCAGCAACTGTGGCTTTTCTCATTGCCAGGTATTTTGCTCGTGATCGTATTCTCAAATTGGTTGAGGAAAACAAGAAATTTCTGGCCATTGACAAAGCCATTGGAGAGAATGGTTTCAAAGTTGTGACTCTCCTTCGTCTGAGCCCTTTGCTTCCATTTTCTCTCGGGAACTATCTATATGGGTTGACCTCTGTAAAGTTCCTACCATATGTTCTGGGCAGGTATGTTTATATCCAATTTTATCCAATCTCTCTTTGCTACAAGTTGCAATCCTGTTTCCATGTTATTTGGACCAACCTGTATTGGAAACGAAAACCCGTGTTTAAGATAGGACATGTTTGAATAGCCACTCTTTCTATTTATATACATTGGGGAAAAAAGTTCAATCATATTCAGGCGGTTACAGATCTTTTGGGTTCTGATAACAAAAAATGCAATATAACTGTTTGTCGCAGTTGGTTGGGGATGCTTCCAGGAACATGGGCATACGTCAGTGCTGGTGCATTTGGCCGAGCAATTATTGTAAGTTGAATCTTATCCTCCTCATCTTTATATTTTTGTCCGTATTTTTTTTTCCTTCATTTCCTGGGATTCTACCTAATCTTCAATTGTGTGAATTTGCAGCAAGAAGAATCTGAAGGTGGGTTACCTGGAGGAAATGGCCAGTTATTGACTCTAGGTCTAGGACTTTTAGCGACTGCCTTGGCTGCTGCTTATGTTACAAAACTTGCAAAGGTATGATACCTCTGTGCTGACTACATTACCTTAGATAAAGTATCAACCACTATTTCTGTAAGAAAGAGATGTAGAATATAGAGATAGATTCTCAAGATTACATTACATATCATACTCCTTAACTGGATGTCGCAATTATACATTTATACCACTACCAAAACCATTTTTACATCAGTCTGAACCTATTATGCAACAAGTTCCTGCTGTTATTAGATTTCAGACCCACTTAACTGGTTCAATAGAGTCAGGTTCTTGCTAAATTAATGATTCATCTTTCTATTAAAGAAGGATCTAGTGACTATTTTGACCTATCGATTTGTATGTTAATGTTTGTGGCAGGATGCTATGAAGGATATGGAGTAGATACCATATGCAAGGTTAGCTACCCCTAATGCTAGTTATGTGGATACTAGAATGATCGACTATAAACATAAAGTCAAACAGCTAATGAAATATCTTGTAAATGAGTTAACATCATTCAAAAGCTTCATCCAATAAAAACTTATATTATGGTACTGTCAATCATAATATGTGTACCATGATATGGTGGTAGTAGTTGGTGACTTGTTAACATTATGAATTTGTTGAAAATTATCTCAAGATAGGATTTGCATATAAGAAATTTTTCTGTTCTCATGGCCATCTATTTTCTGTTCTGTTGTTCTTATAGGCATAAAGTACTTCTCTATCTGTTGTTAATCCATGTTATGGTGGACCATGACAACCAAAAGTAGACAAAAATTAAAGTAAAGGAATGAATAAAAAGAGCTACTACTATGGTTCTACCCAAATTTACAATGTACAATCAAAATCATCTCTGTCTATCTAAGTTGTCCTAATCTTCTATGCAACTAAAGAAGTCATTAACCTGATCTTACAGTAATCCAATCATCTGATGAAGCAAAATCATTCTCCTTGTATGGCCACTCCGAAGCTCTCTCTCTGCGGCTGGGCTGTCTTTTTAAGAATGGAAGTCTGCTTCGACTCTCTTCTTGAAACATCTTTTCTGCCTCATCTGAATCGTAGTCTGATTCATACATTCCAAATTCTAAAATACTATCTGGGGAAAAAGCATCTTCCTTCCTATAACTCCTAGAAACAAAAGGATGATCAAGCAACTCTGCAGTAGTCAACCTTAACTTAGGATCCCTCTCTAGGCATTTAGCCAAGAAATCTAAACCTTCCCTAGAAAATTTTGCTGGAAACTCTGGTAATTCTTCGCCAGAAGCAATCCTGAGTACTGCACTCATCGGATTTGAGATCTTATTGCCAGACCATGGAGCCTTGCCTGTAGCCATCTCAATAATTGTGCAACCCAATGACCAAATATCAGAGGCAAAACATAGCCCTTCGTTTCTCAATACTTCAGGTGCTGTCCATAATGGGGTCCCAACAATCGACTGCCAACATAACTTTGAATCAGCGTCGATCATCTTTGCTGAGTTCATTCTCCTGGAACATCCAAAATCCGCCAATTTTATGTGACCTGACGTACCCAAGAGCAGATTCTTACATTTGATGTCACCATGAACGATCTTGTTCTTGTGAAGATAATCGAGACCCAAAAGAATCTCTCTGGTGTAACTACGGATCACTGACTCGTCAAGAAAACCGCCGAAGTTGTTTAAAACATCAGATATACTTCCTCCAGCCTGGTATTCCAGGAACATTTTAAGTCTTCGTTCACCATTGGGTTCATATGTGAAGTCCTTCCCTAGACATGGAATAATATAGGGTGAATCAAGGCTTTCCAGAATCTCTGCCTCATTCTCTAGAGATCGAAGCCCTGGCCCTGAATAAGCAGTTTTCACAGCAAATAGTTCGCCGGTGAATTTGTTCATGGCCAAATGGACAACACCAAAAGAACCAGCCCCTACTGGGTTACCCTTCACCCATAATGGGTTACCAGAAGATATCATACAATTTCTCACCATATTTCTGATTCAAATAAGACAGAGAATCTGATAAAGAGTGTGAAAACTAAACTATGATTTGGAATTTCAAAATCCTTCCAAATGCATATACAAAGTCTTGACCAACTTTATGCAGTGTAGACCAGAATTTGATTGTTAATTACTACAATGAAAACAAAATGATCGAAAATACCTAACGAAATCGACAAAAACGAATTTCTAATAAAATGATTAAAGCAACAACTTACAAACCAAAGAATCCTTGGGATTCTTCTTGTCAAACGAAGATACAAGAAAGGACTTTGGTTGAAAAACAAAGTAATAATATCAAAGAAAGAGCGGTTTCCCATCAGCTAATGGAAAACCGCTCGAAGTCAAATTCTCTTGTGTTTTAATCACTCAATCGGCAGATTTTGATCCTCCTGCCTAACTATTTTGTTTTTTCTTGTTTCAAGTTGTTACAATGGAGAAGAAGAAAACAAGTTATTTAAATAGGGACAAAACCAAAAATGTGGTGGTTATAATAAGAGAATGCCGTTGGTGGCCATCCTGATTTTCAGTGATATTTAGAAGGGTATTTTGGTCATAAAAGATAGATTTTAAGGTAAAATGATATTTGGACGGTTATACAACATCATGTTTTTTTATATCTGATTCGTAATCTGGATCTGAATAAACCCCTGATTCGACGTGAGTCAGATGTCAGGCCGTTTGTTTTCTGTTTTGAATCAGATCTGATTCAACCTCTGACTCAGACCCGTTTAAATCAGGTATGGAAATGTCTCTGATTCATGGGACCAAACCATTGACTCGTATATTTTTGAGTTAGTTGAGTCAGATCTGACTCAAAAAACAAATACATTGAGTTAGATCCAGATGAGTCAGGTGATTTCAGTCAGATCTAACTCAAAAAAACAATCATAGTGTTACATTACTTTTCAATTACAAACTCGGCATTTTAAAATTTCTTGTGGGTATTTTAATTTGTAAGCAAAATGAAAGGGTAAGGTTTGACATTTGAGCCATGAAAAACATCATTGAACCCTGAATTAGGTGTATATGTTTAGGATGTTGGTATCCAAATTTTTAAACGATGTTGTTAATCCACAGAGGCTTTATTTTGGCACCGACCACGACACAAAGGCCTTTATGCTTAGCGGTGGTGAAGTATGCAAGGGTACTTTTATCAATTTACATAATACCCTAAAGTGAATAAAATAGTTTTCCCTCAAATTGCAAATCAAATTTCTCATCTTCATTCGCGGAAGAACGAGTAAGAAAAGTATTAGAACGATAAAACCTCAAAATCTCCGTCCCCTATAATTTTCATCTTTTTCCTTTGATCTTACTAGAAATTTGTACAGATCAGATAATGGGTTCGTATGTTGCAGATCAGATTACAAAAGCCGTCGGGAAAGTAGCTGATGATAAGACATTAATGAAAGAGATTAAGAAAGAAGGAGTTGTAACACTGTAGGAAACTCTTTCAGAATCACTGAAGAATGAAATGTTGATGAATATGGTGAAGCAACAAGAGAGGTTTTAGGGTATGAGACAGTCAAAGACAATGTAGTATCTATTTTAAATGATTTTGTTGAAGTTTCTCTTAATAACCATAAGCTGATGCAAAAATTAAAGAATGAGGGACATACTTTGATGGTTGGGATGGTCAACGATCCATTTTTAATGGATCCCATTAGGAAAAATGGGAGAAATAAGGTTCAAAAAAGGATGAACGATAACAAAATCATGGGTCCAATTACTAAGAAGATTGTTGCTCCAATCGTTGTCCTTTTCTTTGCCATGGCTTCATTTATGGTTGTCAAGCCCTAAGAGGTAATATTTTCTTTATCTTTTAGTCGGACATCCAGCTAAGTTATGCAGGTACTTTTCCCTTTCTCTTATTTCTAATTATTGAGGATATCCTACTCATTAGGTTACCTATCTATAGAGAAAGTTATCGTAATGGAGGAAAACAATAGAAACAAAGTAACATAGATATAAAGAAGAGTTATTGTCAGCAACAAATAATGCCCTTAACTAACTAACCGTAAAAATAGATTATTTTAAAAGTAAATTTATTAGTAATACGTAAAGGAGAAATATTAGTTTAGTCATTCCGAAAATTTGAAAATATAATGTCAATCCAAAATTTATTGTTTTTAACTGGAATTTTATATTATGGGGTAGATATATATACAATCATAATGATGGGTTTATGATGATGTATCTTATGTATTAAAACACAATTGTGTGGAAAACACATTCAGCATATAAATGTGACCTTTTTCTTTTAACAAAAACACATTTATAGTTCAAACAACAAACTCAAATTAACTTATTGTAAATTTTAATTCAAAAAAAAAAGTTGAAAAGTAAAAGGAAAGAAGTATACCTTGCACTGGACATTCTCTTCCTTGTGAACTAAAATAAGGTAAGCTTTTTTTTTTTTCTATCATTCAAATATAACAATAATAAACGCACAAAATCTATGATGTAAAAGGCGTAAGGCGCATCGCGGCGTCGGGTGTAAAATCCCGAGCCGCGGCGTATAACTATATTAGTCACATGAGTAAATATGTATATTATAGGAATACCACATCAAAATTGTTAATAAAAACGATTCATAATTCATATTCTTCTTATTTCTAAATAGTAAAGAGAAATTAACACCTAACATTCTAGTACTAGCTAGTAGAACGGTAGTACCTACTACCTAACATGCTAACAATGCTAAACTAAATAAGCAGCAGTTCTAGAATCAAAATTATAATAAGATAAATTATATGAAAACCATATCATATTGGCACAATTAAATTGTGCCACTCTTAGTTTCCCTAGAGGTCCTCTCCATCCCAAGAACTAAGGCCATCATTGAAATCATCATCATCAGTTATATAAACAACATCGTCATCTTTATCAGTTTCAGAGTCATCCAACTGAATAGTCTGAACTTGTGATGAACGAGCTCGAGATGATGTCCTTGTTGATGTTGTTGTTTCCCTTGATGATGATTCTGGTGTATTTGTGGCAATTGTACTAGTGCGACGTCGCTTATATGTTTGATGACGAGTAGCAGAAGGAGGATGCTCATCATTTTCACTTCCTTCAGAGTGTTCATGTATTCCATAAGTGATATTTGTTCCTTCTATAGGGTCGTCTCTAGCATCATGAGGATCTAGCCACTCTTGACATTCTTCTGTTGTCTTCAGCACAAGTGGATCCACTTAAGACCCCATTATGCGCTCTTCATAACGCTTCCTAAGTCTCTTGTTATATTGAAAATACACAAGATCATTCAACTTTGCATGGTCTAAACGGTTCATTTTCTTTGTATGGAGATTGTTGAATGCGCTCCAATTCCTTTCGCATGGGGAAGCCGAACTTGTAAGTCCAAGAACTCTTTTTGAAATTTTTTGCAAGTTTTGAGTCTCACTTCCAAACGTAATCCACCATCCAACAGGTGCAAGAGAATGGATATTGGCTATGGTATTGGCTCTTCCTAATCGCCGTATCCTAGTGCGATATGGAACAAGTTCATCTATGATCTTGGATTCCTCCTCAAATTTTTCTATCATCTTTCCTATGCAATCCAATAGATCTTCTTTAATAGCCTCATCAGATTCAATTTGTTCAGGATTTGCAGATGTAGCCCAGTACACTTGTGGGTTAAGATAGTGTCTTTTAGTATGCAATGGTTGTTGAAATTGATCCAACCATCGTTTCTCCATTATCTTGCTTAAGGTTTACCATATTTCTTCATCTTCACGGGTTTTTGCAGCTAAATTGGCGTGTATTTTCTCCTTGCATATATCCGTTGCCTTGTAAATATATCCCATACAAGGTTTTTCTTCGGTATCTACCAATCTTATCACATCTACCATTGGGGCCATTTTTTTCAAAATATAATGCATGTCATTCCAATATGTTGATCTTCTGACATACTTTGCAACCTCTTTTCCAATTGCATGCTTGTTTGCTCACTCACTGTTCCTCCACTCCTTTGAGTTAAACATAATCATTATTTTCGTTTTTAGATCAAAAATTCTTTGCAAGGATAGAAAGGACGTAGCAAATCGAGTCACAACTGGTCTAAATAAATATCTTCCCTCTGTGTATTTTCTCAATAGATGCAAAACATGACAGTAATTATAGATGAATTTTGTTATCTTTTTTGCTCTTTCCATGATACTGATGACAACAGGTAACCTGCTCACATCCTCCATCATAAGATTGACACAATGGGCAGCACATGGTGCCCAAAAAATTTTAGTTTTCTCCATTAGCCGCTTATCTGCTAGCTTATAATTGGGTCCATTATATGTGACAACTTGTATCACATTCTTGGATCCTACTTCATTAATCACCTCTTCTAACATGTCATGTATTAATCCTGCATCTTAAACATGTGTTGATCCATCCAAAGATTTCAAAAATACAGTATCTTTAGGAAAATTTACCAAGGGTTTTACGTTTGTCGTTAGTCCACCAATCAGTCATGATGGTAACCCCGTATGTCTCCTAATGTATTTTGAAATCACCAATCCACTTTTTTTTTCATCTACTTTCTGCTTTAGTATATTGACCCTCAAGTCATTATAATTAGGCGGCTTGAAAGTTACTGGATCATTATACTGCACTATAGCTTTGCACATCTTTGTATAACTTTATGAATTAGAACAGTTGAATGATATGCCGTTTTCATAAAAAAAAACATCAGTAACGAATGGACGAGCGGCTTCCAATGCTTCTTTCGTGGTTGTAGTTGGAACTTTTGGAGTGAATCCACCATCAATTGGAGATAGAAAACCATCCATAGGTCCTTTCTTATTCCTCATAATACTCGATTAACATCCAATTTCTTCTACTTTTTCATCATATATATTGATGTCAAAGTTTTTTTCCTTTTGTTGCTTCTTTGCTTTGGTTGCAGCATCTTTTGTAGTCATATAATCATATATCTCATCTTTGACTGAAGTAGATACTTTTGCACACTTACTAACCCTCTTGAATGTAAAAGTTTTATAATCACCAACTAAATGATACTTGAATCGCTTAATACCTCCTCTAAACACATGATCACAAAATTCACACTTTACAACCTCTCTGTTTCCATTAACAGGTTGTCCATAGATCCAACCTGGGTCGTTTGAAGGTCTGAAACGAACAACATCACTAGTAGTGGTAGAAATATCTCCTGACATTGCTATATTCTTGTTTTGTTGCCTCTAGAATAATAGCTATAATAGACTCACAGAGAACTAAGCGAAATAGTTGATTTAAATCTATAACGTTATAATATATGCATATATATATATATATATATATATATATATACGAAAATAACTAGGTTATGGTTTTAAAACGTTTACTAATATAAGATATCTAACTTAAATAAAAAAGATTTGGAAAATATTCTATGGGATACCACTTTAGGCGCCTTTATATGATGCCTTGGCCTGGGCGCCAAGAATGGCATCGACGGGACGCCATTTTTAAAAGTGACATCTTTTTACCCACTATGTGGCGTTAAGTTGGGATAAATGCCACTTTGGTGCCTAGGCGACGCGTTTTATAACATAGCCCAAAATCACATATATTAATATCTGAACTAAAAAATTATCGCACTTGTAAATGTTTTTTTGACAAAAAAAATCGGCAAGTTTATATAAGAAATTTTAACCCCCTAAAATCAAATCTTGGTTCTTCCATTGTATGCACCCAAAACTCTTAAGAATTGTTGTTTGTATTCGTGGTGATTATGTTGTTTGGTAAGATGAAGTCATGATGTGAATCAACTTTTAAATCTTGTTAATTATCTGTAGGATTTGTATTATATATGTACATATGCTAGTGTGACCGAGAGTTTTGAAGCTTTGGTTTTGTGTACCTTTTATGATATTTTCGTAAAGATGATATTTTTTGGAATGACACTGATTTTAATACTTATTCGTAGTACAGATAAATAGGGTTCTTTGAAGATTTTAGGTCAGAGGAGATATTAGTAGACTTCCATTTTGTGCATGATATAGGCTGACAAATAACATACAATCTTCCCCTGTGGATATCAGGGAATAATTCTTATTGTAGACTTCTAAATACTCTCTTTGTTTCATAAAAGTTGAGATATTTCAAGTTTGTACAATTTTTAACGAAATAAGAAGATATGATACTTTCATGTATTTTGTAAAATTAGATCATTATAGATAACAAAATAGTAAAGTTTAGAAATAACATACATTTTAAAATATGACACGTATATTTGTAAATTTTATATCGTTGAAAAACATTTTAAAACATTTACTTAATGAATATAAACATGACTATGAAATTCTACATATTTTTTATACTAAAATTTAATAACAATAATCAATCAAAATAATAATTTTAAAAACATTGCCTCGTTCAATGAAATAACTCAACCTTTATGAAACAAAATTTATAATGAATAGCTCAACTTTTATGAAACGGATAAAGTATTACTTGATGTTATTAATGGAATTATCCAAACAATGGTATAATACTTGGTATAGATCGACTATATAGATTTTTATAGTTTTATTTTATTTAGTTATTATATAAATTGAATTATCCTGAATTGTTTAAGGAAATTAATTAAATTAATTATGTTATAATTGTTCTTTTTTAATACTCCTTCGGCGGAAAGATATTTAGTTTGGATATTATGCAACATATTAATCAACTCATTGATACTGATACAAATAATTGGAATGTTAATATTTTTAATGCTTTGTTTACTAGAGATATTGTTGAGGATATCATACTCATTAGGTTATCAATGAATACAGATTGAGATAGAATCTCATTAATAATGGTGATTCCACAGTGAAATCAGCTCATAGAGCTTTTTAGAATGAAAATAATGACCAAACACTTGTTTCTCCAAATCCCAACATATCTTAGAAAAAAAATTGGAAACAAATCTTGCCCCTAGAATTTTTTACACTTTCTTTGGAAGTGTATACAAGGTTGTCTTCCGACTAGTGATAAACTGTATATATGTAATACTAATGTTGATATTATGTGCTTTACATGCAGAAATGGTTTGGATATTATGCAACACTTGTTTTTAGAATTCATTTTTGCAAAATATGTGTGGACTATTGTTATGCCTTCCATTTGTCAGAAATATTCAGAATGTTAATATTGTAGATTGGATTGTTTCCTCATGGCCTAACCAATTATTGGGTAATGCTCAAAATTTTCCAAATTGAAAACCGCTCGAAGTACTTTGGTTAAAAAAACAAAGTACTAATACTAAAGAAAGAGCCGTTTCCATCAGTTAATGTAAAACCACTCAAAGTCAAATTCTCTTGTGTTTTATTCACTAATAGGCATATTTTGATCCTTCTACCTGAATATTTTGTTTTTTTGTTTATTTTGCTACCAGTTGTTACAATGAAGAAGAAGAAAGCAAGTTAGTTAGATAGAGAAAACAATAAAAATGTGATGTCTATAATAAGAGAATACCGTTAGCACAGTGATAAAGTCATTGGGCTATAATACCAATGACCTGAGTTCGAAGCGCACTAAATCCTTTATTTAAAAAAAGAAAAGAAAATGCGGTCGGTGGCTATCCTGATTTTCGATGGTATTTACAAGGGTATTTTTTTCATGAAAGATTTTTAAGGAAAAATGATATCATAATAAGGAGTAAAACACCAAGGTGACCAAACTTGGTATATAAAAAACTCACTCATAAGTTGGGATCCATATCCATATTCAACAAAAATGATACAGAAACTCTAATTTTCTTAAAATAATTAAATTAGATCATATCTATTTTCTAATAATTGCACAACTACCCTTCCATATAAAACATATCTTTCATCTCTTTTCTTCTTCTCTTCTTTCTTCCATGGCCTCTTCCTCTTCCCCTTCCCACCACCACCACTACCATCAACAGCACCTCTGTCACTACCAAATCCACTACCACGTTCAGATCCACCACCAACAATACCTCTTTCTCTTTCTCATCCACCACCACCAACACCTCCTTATTTTTTCCTCCACTTCCATGTATAGATCCTCTACAAACATTACCTCCGCCACCACTAAAGCAGTGACACCAACAACACCTTCGTTTCATCCTCCTCCTTCACCACCAACACCAAAAACACCTTTTTCTCTCACACCACAACCAAAACCACTACATATTTTGATTTTTAATCAATAACGCCTCTGACTCCACTTCCTCCTCCCTCCTTCCCCACTAACACCACCAACACCTCCTTATTTTTCTCCCACACCATGTCCAAATCCGCCACCAATAACAGATCCTCATTCTTATTCTCCCCCTCCACCCCCACCACCACCACCATCAAACCCTCTACCATGATCCTCTACCAATATCACCTCTGCCTCCTTTTAATTTTTGATTATTGTACAAAAAGTTGAATCACTAAAAAATGTTGTATTGGTGAAATGATAGATTTATGTTGAAATCAAATTTGGTTTTAACAAATTTTAACCAACGTTGAAACCAATGTTTTTGTTGGTGAAAACAGTAAGTTTTGTTGAAACCAAATTTGGTTTCACCAAAAAAAAATGATAACAAGAAAATTATATTGATTTTAACTAATAGAAGTGTTCTGGTATCTTGTCAGGAGACCACAAATAGCACTGAAAAATCAGTATAAGTTTCTATATGATCTTTATTTTCTCTAACGAATCTAGCAATGTAATCTACAACTTGATTATCATCACGACTAACAAAAGAAAAGGAGCAATAACTAAAACTTGAGATTAGGTGTTTGATCTCTTTTATTATGTTCTTATTCTCCCACTGGATGAGAAGAAAGTCGTCAAGAATAGATTGAATGACTAATTTGGCGTCAGCTTTAACTTATATCCTTGTCCACTGATGTCTTTGTGCCTATAATAAAGCTTCACGTAAAGCGATGCACCCCCTTTCTTCTGGATTCAGTATTCCATATGCATATTGACATTTGATTCCATAGCAAGTACTTGTATAGTCATGCGAAAAAATCCCAGTACCAATCTCATTAGTATTATAATCAAAAAAGGCTTCCACGCATTTATTTTGAAAATATTTTCTTGAGGAGGGGACCATCTAGATATACTACTTTCTCTAGTTACTGTATTAGAATGCTCAGTTTCATACAAATGTGACTCTAAATGAAAATGGATCTTATGTACAGAGTTATAGGGATTGAGAGATACTCCCTGAAATATTGCATCACATTTATCCTTCCATAAAACCCAGGAACCAATCATCAGAGTGTAAAGCAATCTTTCTTCAGACAAGAAATTAGAAGTAGTGAACCAACTTACAACCCACTCGGAAACACTATTGCAATTGCTTCTAACAGAATCAATGTCAATATTAACACCTCTCCATACTTCCCTAGCATGACGGTAATCAAAGATTAAATGATCTATAGTTTCTTATGTGCAACCACAAATACCACAGTGACTGTCAATCCCATTACTGTAAAGAGCCAACCTACTCCTTGTAATATTCAAATTCGTTATGCATTTCCAAGCAAAGATTTAATTATGTGAGCATAACTGCATTTCCAAAGATTTTTCCATATTGATGAAGCAATAGTTATTCTATTTATTTGCACTTCTCTATTGCAAGATGTTATAAGCTTGTAAGCACTCTTTACTGTAAACTTCCCATCCTTAGCAGGCATCCAGACCATAACATCTTCTTTAGAAGTGTCAATGAACATAATTTTAATTTTTGCTAGCAGTGTCAGTATCAAATAATTGGCTTAAAAGATTAACATTCCAAGTATTAGTATTAGGAATAAATAGTTCTGCAAAATCAACATAGAACCTGAAAAGATCATTGATGGGTGTGGGAGGCTGATTCATACCAAAGAGCCATTTTTTCCAACCATATTTTAGTTTTGATGCATCGGATAATAGATAAAAGAAATAAAAAAATAGGTTTTGTTCAGACTTCAAAATATTCCTAGGAATACCGACTATGAACAGTGATAATTATTTAGATATAGGTTTCCCGACTATAAAATAATGATCAATTGATAAACTTGAACAAGTTTATAAAAATAAGTTTATTATTCAAATTCAACTCTTCAAAAAAATATAATGAAGACTCTTATATAGACTTTGGGGAAAACCCTAACTTGTGCAACAAGAAAGGATGAAAAAATCCAATAAACTAACTCAAACCCTAATTTGTTATTTTTGGCAAATTTTGGTCGACCTAAAATAATGAAAGTACTCTTAAAATGAAACTATTTGCCACAAACGGCGACCCAACGGACTCTTAACGAAGAAGTTATTAATAAAATAAAAACTTTCCTAAAATAGCAAAAACATCTGTTTGGAGCCTTAAACGATGGAATTTGGCTAAAATATGAAGACCATAAAACAAAGTCGTTCATGTCTTGATCGTTGGCCCATTTCCAATCAAAATGGACCCCTCTAGAGCGGAATTACGACACCCGGTTCTTTAGCCTCCAAATAGGTTATAGCTTGTTCATCTGCATCAGGTTTGTTTGTCATTGTTTATGTCCATGAAGAAGTTCTGCTGCACCACCTGAAGCCCTTTAGTGATACCATTCCAAGTGTAAGAACCATTTTTTGCGTCCAAATTTTGATGAATGATATCTCTATTTTTGAGGTACTTGCCACCAAGAACCTGAACCATAAAATGGTGTGGCTCATTACAAACCCTACAAGCTAACTTAGTGAGTAAAACTAAGTTCAACTTCTCTATATAGGTCCCTGAAAGCCAGACCTCCCATATCTTTAGGCTTGTGTACCTTGTTCCAAGCAATAGGGTTCCTACCTCGATTAGAGTTATGACCCCATAAGAATTTCCTCTCAACGGTGGTGAGTTGGTTTATAAGATTATTTGGTATCTTAAAACATCTCATTTGATATACTGGAATGGAGTTAAGCACACGCTTAATCATTGTGGTTCTCCCTGCCTAAGAAAGATGAGTAGAAGACCTATTAGATAACTTGTGCTAAAAATTATCCTCAATGACCTTGAAGGCTTCCTTCTTAGAATGTCCAAGAATAAGTGGAGAACCAAGATAATTTTCTTTAGAATTCATAGTCTTTACCCCCAAAATTTGAGTAAGAGTAGTAACAACCTCTAGCTTAGTGTATTTACTGAAATAAACTGCAGACTTCTCAAAATTTATGACTTAGCCTGATTGAGAACAGTAGTTATGAAGTAATTCCAAAAGGTTGTTGACTGAAGTAAGGTTAGCTTGAGTGAAAATCAAGCAGTCATCTGCAAAAAGTAAATGATTGATGGTTGGTGATTGAGCAGCCACTTTAATTCCTTTGATAGTGTTGTTATTTTGAGCATTGGTAAGATTTATTGACAAGAATTCTATAGCCAGTATGACTAGATAAGTTGACAAAGGATCACCTTGTATTATGCCTCTTGTTGGATAGAATTCTTCACATGGAGAACCATTCAGCAAGATAGATAAAGAAGTAGTATTAATGCATTGATATATAAGATCACAAAAATTATCACAAAAACCAAAATACTGAAGAACTTTAATCAAGAAAGCCCATTCTAACCTGTCAAAAGCTTTTGACATATCCAGTTTTAACGCCATCCATCCAATCTGTCCTCTTTTCTTCTTTATTGAATGGATAATTTCTTGAGCAATGACAGTGTTATCACTGATTAACCTGCCAGAGACATATGCAGCTTGATATGGTGAGATAATCTTCTAAATAAGAGGCTTCATTATGTTAACAAGAATCTTGGAGATAATCTTATAATAAGTATAACACAAGCCAATTGGCCTGTAATCAGCAGCACTTATGGACTTCTTCTTCTTAGGATGAGAGAAATATAAGTTCTGTTGATTTGTTTGAGAATGTACTTGGTTATGAAAAACCTACTCACCATCATAAAAACATCATCACCTATAATATCCATTGACTTTTATGAAAGCCAGCTTGGAAGCCTTCTGAACCAGGAGCACTCCAGTTTCCCATACTCTAGAGAGTTGCATGTATTTCATCTGGAGTAGGTAGTCTTATGAGAAGAGCATTATCTTCTGCTGAGACTATACTTGGAAAGACATTATAAAGACTTTCATCCATATTAGGCTCAATATAAGTACTTATGTTCTTAAAATAAAAAGTAAGGTGTTGAGCAATTTGATTTCTAGGCTGCAACCAATTGTTGTCATGGTCCTTGATAGATTCAATATTATTTCTAATTTTTTCCTGTAGTACTTGCTGTTATTGTCCAAATATTTGATGAAGTGATCTCTTTACTTTTACTGATAGAATTCACTCTTCACTTTATGCCACTTGATAAGTTCTTTGTTGATAGAGACAATGTGATTATGGGTATTAGAGTCTTGGAATTGATCTTACAGCAATGTCAGTTCCTTTTGAAGGTTGTCAACTTGTTGATTAACATTACCAAAATGTTCTCTATTCCACTTAGATAACTTTTTCCTTGTGGTTTGAATTTTTTTAACAAGCTGGCAAGCAGGTGAGCCAGTGACACCAATTTTCCAAGTATTAGCAATAACAGGAATGCAAGTTTCATCATTTAACCATGTAAGAAAAAAATTTAAAAGGTTTCCAACAATTAGGAATATAGTTATCATGATTAGCATAACAGGTTTGTGGTCACTACCTATCTGAACTAAGGGCATGAGTTTAGATTTTGGGAAATTGGTATTCCAACCACCATTTCCTAGAGCCATACCTTACCTAGATCTCCTAGAGCCAGTACCCATGTTGTTACTAGTCCAAGTGCAATATTTGCCCACAAAACCAATGTCCTCTACACCACAATTAGTGACAATGCTATTAACCCAGCCATATGTAAAGGATGATGCACTATGAGATCTCCTAGAAGAATCCAAGGATTGTTATTAGTTTCACTAATTTGATGAATGTAATTCCATTGTTTGTTTTTCTTAGCATAATTACTATAACCATATGTACAGGTGAGGACAAACTCAAGCTTACAGGATCAGCTTGAATGAGCACATTGAACATATTATAACAATCACCTACAATATCAAAGGAAAAATCAATTTTCCAAAGAAACACTAGTCCTCCAGAAAGCCCTTAAGGTTCAATGAAAGCAGTGTTTGGGTATTGGAATTGATTTAAAAGAGTCTTACATTTGACTTGGCTTATTTTAGTTTCACACAAGAAAATTATATCAGGGTTTTGGGTTCTTATAAAATCACTAAGATGGTTTCCAGTGGTTGAGTTTTTGAAACCTTGAATATTCCAAAAAATAATCTTCATGTTGATCAAATCTCTCTTATTCTTAACAAAAATTTGAAAACAATTAAAGAATATTTTATTAAAAGACTTTAACTGGTAAGAACAACTAATGCAGAAATTATTTAAAAAAATGTGAAGAGTTCCTAGAGGAAAATGTAAGTTATGAAAGAATATAGAAAATCTAATAGAAATGTTGAACTGGCTTCAAGTATGTTTAATATATAAAAGAGTAAAGATGGTAGTATTTACCTGATTCTCCTTTTGTATGTGTAAAGCTTGATTTTCTCCGGTTGTGACCCTTGGAGGTATATGATTGTCAGTGTTGATGCCAGGTGATATGCTAGCAGAAGTATTCTCATAATTGATTGGTGAAGTGTTTGATTCATTGGAGGTTCTTTGTCCTTTTCCTAGTCTGGCATCTGTAACATTACCTTCTTCAATGATTTTCAGTAAAAAGTCCATGTTGATTCAAACACCTTCTTTAGGAGGGATAAAAACAGCATACTTAACCATATTTTTTTGGTGCATAGTAGAAACAGGTGCATTAGCCGTAGATAGTAAGCTTCTTTCTTAAAGAACTAATTTTGCCAAAAAAGTATGGTTCTTTATGAGCCTTTGCTAGAAATTATGCAGCATCTTTGCAGGCTTCCTTAGAGTGTTGATAACATAACACTCAGGGCAGATGTTATTTGGCTGCCTTTCATAGAAGAATTTGATCCAACGTGTGATTCCTACATTGGTGATTGTCTTAACTCCCCTCCTCAAAGGATATGAAAGATCAATGTTAACACAAACTTTAACTGGGTCATTTCCTTCTGGTATTTCATCCTTCGGTTCTATGCCAGTTACCTTCCCCATTATTTCTCTCATTTTTATTACAACATCCACATTCATATGTTCAGGTAAAAGATTTTTAAGTTGAATCCAGAATCGATTAAAACCCCAATCTTTTACAGTGTATATCTTATCTGGGATATAATCATGCACCACCAGAAAATATTTATTAATGTTCCATGGTCTTTCCTCTATAACTTTGTTAAGAAGAACCCAGTTGCTAAACTTGAATACCATTATGTTTGGTTCAATTTCCACAATCTTGAGATCTTCCTGAGAAATAAAATGCCAAGTAAACTTGATATATTTTTCAATATCTTGAAGACTCATTCTCCCTTCAATGATAATCTTTACAATGGCACTTTCTTCCCATTCAGAATCTTCCTCTTCTTCATTACAAATGGATTTTTAAAAAACTGCAACTTCATTAGTATCGCCTTAGTCCAGGGTTGCCAGTTTAAAGCTGTTCACTAGATCAACCACTTAACTAGAATTACCCATTTCCATTTTTCCAGAAGCTTAGGATCTAGTTGTTATGTTATTGAGGTTGATAGAGATAAAAGAGTTGAAACTTTTTTCTGGGCTAATAAGGAAAACATGATTTAAAATATAAATTAGAGATATCTTTGCCAAATTTATGCCTAAAATGTAGGTAAAAACTATTAGAAAAATCACATATAGGATGGTAAGTAAAATTGTTGACTCTTAGCCAATAGAGAGAAAAAAGGAAACAGACTAGAGGATAGTAACTGATTTTTCTATAAAAAAAAATTTGAATTTATCTTGAATCGGGAAAACATGAATCTCAGATTCACTGAGTTGGAACATGAACAGAAAAACCTCCATTGCACACCACCCATATCAACACAGACAATAATCAACAAACGCTTATCAATATTTTTAGCAAACGCTTCGATCACAACATACATAAAGGCAAACACCATTAGAGAAAATACAAATTGCACACACATATTGGAGAAACAGACTGAGTTAGTAATCCATTAAGCAAAAACAAAACACATATATTTTAAAAAAGAAATTTTGGAAAAGAAAGCTAAGATGGAATTATAACATATAAATAAGTATTAGAGAAACTTTTGTTGAGCAACGAATTATGAAAATCAATACTTTTTGAAAAAAAAAGATTTATTTAATTATCAAAGAATGATTATATCAGAAGAACAAGAAAGAAAAATAGAACTGAGCTAACTCAGTAATATGATTTATCTAATCATCAAAGAATCATCAACGAACTATGTGGTTTCATCAAAAATTGTTGAAACCAAATTTGGTTTCATCTGATTTTTACCTATTTTTTATCGTGAAACCAAGTTTTAATGGTGAAACATTTGGTTTCAACATATTTTTTCCTAGTTTATTCAGCCTGACTTGGAAGTTGGCACGTTTGGTTTCATCGTTGAAGTTGTGTTGGTGAAATGACAATTTTATGTTGAAACCAAATTTGGTTTCAACATATTTTTAACTAGTTTTCGTCATTGAAACCAACATTGTTAGTGATATAGTAAGTTTTTAGTGGTGGTGTTTCTGGTTGGTAGTGGTGGTAGTTGGTAGTGGTATTGTTGATGATGATGGTAATGATGGTCGGTGTTGGTGTTTGCTGGTTGTTGGTGGTGCCGGTTGGTGGTGGCAATAGTGGTTGTGGTTCTGATGCTGATGGTGGTTCTGGTTGGTGGTAGTGGAGCGGTGCTGATATTGGTGGTGTTAGTGGGGTGGTGCTGGAATTGGTGGTGGTAGTGATACTGGTTGCACCGATGGTGGTTGGTGGTGGTGGTATTGGTTGGTGGTGGTGTTGCTGGTTGGTGGTGGTTGGTGTCGATTGATGGTGTTGTTAGTTGATGGTGGTGAGTTGGTGTTAGTAGTGTTTATGGTGAGAAGAGAAAAGAAATTTGGGGTAGGTTGTATTTTGTTTTACTTGGGGCTGAATAAAAAGAAGGGATATTTTAGATAGTTTTTTTCAAATGGGGTTTTTGTTTATCTTTTTTTATTATTGAGGTTTTGGTAGTATTAGACAAGGGTTTGTGGGACTATAACCCACGGACTAAAATGATATTCCGATTTCTGGCGGTTATACTACTTTTCAGTTACAAAGTCGGGATTTTTAATTTTGTTGTGGGTGTTAATCGTGTTATAGTTTGTAAGGCCAGTTCTTATGCACCTCTCAAATGATCAAATTTGAGAGGTGATGAGCCACTATGCACCTCTCAGATGATCAAAATGACCTCTCAAATGCTCAGATTTGAGCAGATGCACATCGCGTCATAGTCTTGGTCGAGCGATAAAGACTTGGCCGTCAACGGCTTAACTATCTCTCGCCTATAAATTTACCATTTTCAAATCAAGTTTTAACACCAAAAATCTTACCCAAAAAATTCTCTACTTTCTTTACTTTCTACTCTAAATTATATTCTACTATTTTTTTCAAAATGACCCAAATAGCAAATCTTGATTTGGCAACACAACTACATTTTTCTGGAGTCATTCTTGAAGCCGCAGTTACTAAGATATGTCAAGGTTATAAGAAAATAGAGAATGAAAAAAGATTTCTCCATGTTTTAGATGTTAACCAAGTCGCACCAAAAGAACGTATTTGTAGTCTTCCACCAATGTTCTAATATTTCTTGAACAACAACTTTTTTATGGTTCTTATGGTCGAAAAAATATAAACGATCTGACTCTTTGTTGAACTGCCTCAGGGAGCCACTCATACACGGTACTAAATTCAGTTAACCCACCTCTTAGGTTGGTATACCCACTTCTCTCTTGATGGCCTGATATATGACCTTCCACTACACCAGTGTCCGCAAGTTGTTTAAACTCTTGGAACCCCTCATATCCTCTTGGTTGGCTTTTTATGTTTCTTTTATTTCTTACTAAACTCATTATGACAGAAGTTTTTTTTTGCAGTAATTTTTTTTTCACTCTAGATGATGTTGGTGTTTTTGGATGTGAAATCGTGAAGAATGATGTAAAATTGTGAAGGAGAGACTGACTATTTATAGACGGTAGGGAGTCGGTCGTGGGCGATGAGAACTATGTCGAGCGACATAATGTTTCTCGCCAACGATCAACACTATGTCACTCGACACAGTTTCCATCGTCCAAAACATTTTCCATAGTGGTGCATCTTATTTATCCAGCCACTTAACTAGACAAACTAATAACTCATTTGAGAGAGTGCATAGGATCTGGCCTAAATAAAACGAAAGGTAAGGTTTGAGCCATGATAAACATCACTAAACTCCGAATTACGTGTATCGTGTGCCCAAGTCTTTTAACGCTGTCGTTCATCCATGGAGGCTTCATTTTGGCACCGACCACGGCACTTATGCCTCTTCGCTTAGCGGTGGCGAAGTAGGCAAGGGTACTTTTGTCATTATATAAAAAACCTAAAGTGAATAAAAACAGTCTTCCTCCAAATTTCAAATCATAACTCCTCCTCCTCTCTTCACCTCTCTCTTTTTATTATTTCCTTCGGGTATGAAAGAAATTAACCATAGACATTGTTAGAAAAACATTTTTATCACAACTAATCACCCTTACGATAATTATAAGATGCGATGAAGAAATTAACAGGTTCGCAAAAGCAAGTATTGGGGTTATACGGAGGGTTTTTAAGAGCAGCTCGAACAAAAGGACCAGAAGACAGAAAGAAGATGAAGCATATGTTTCTTCTGAATTTTGAAATAATGCTAAAAAAACGTCGAGAGGAAGAACTTTATCTACATCGAGTATTTGTTAAGGCGAGGTACCAAATAGCTCGATCAGCTCAAAACTGCTGAGACTGTCTCCCTATTTACTCTTCCTAGTCGCCGGTAATTGAAATCTTCATCAACAACACGAAGAATTATGTTTCTGGATCTCTCGTAAATCTAGTTCGGGTTAGACAGAGAAGGGATTGGATGGCTTTTAATAACATCCCATTGTGTAACTGTTGTGTTTTCGTTGGAGTAAAATAAATTTATTTGGGGGTTAGATTAGCTTCATTGTTTATCTGTTCATCGTACCTTAGGTGGTGTGTCTGATGGTGGCATTTGAGTCAGAAAATCGACAAATTTTTATTCAATAAATATGCTTAATGTGGCAAGCTTCAAAAATGTTATCATACCAAATGTATAATGTAGTTCACCATGGGAAATCAAACTGTCAAATTTAATGACACATGTTAGTATCAATGAGGGTTTTTGCAGCTCCACCTACAGCCTCAGATTTGTTATTCACAAAGAAAAGGATATCTTGTAAATTTATGTAAATTGTGATTTTTTTTTACTTTTGAATGATACAACATTAATATGAACATCATAATCCGGGCTAAAAAAAGAGGGTAAAAAGCACAAGTAATACATACTACCAATTTTTTCGTTGAAAACCATTTTTAATCATACCTGAAGCAAAAGAAATCCAGGGTTGTCTTTAAAGCCTCATCCTTCAGAGGACATTAAAGGAACTACTAGTTCAGCAATATCATCATTCGCCCTTGCTTCCTTTTTCGAGCTACCTCCACTGGATTGTTTAGATGGTTGGGGTGGCTCTTTTGGAATATCTGAATATAAGTGGTTGAGTATAAAAAGAGCAGTATCGTAGTCTCTCCAATAATTTCTGCACAGACAACCACTCGCCAGAAAGGTATATATATGTTAAGAACTTTACCACGTCATTAATGTAGTAGTCCACTACGCTACTGCCCTAGTAAAAAACGACCAGTAATAGATATAGATGCTTACGTATGTGACCCGATTGCTGATATATATTGATGTTCAAATGTTTTATCCTGCATTTCCAACACATAATTTCCGGTTAATCAACATGATATATGCTTTGGGTCATGCTGTCCGAGATAAATAAATGCTAATATTGGAAGGTCAAGTCCAATGATTATATGTAACTATAGTTTGTAACCTGTGTTGCTATTCGAAAAAAATTAAGCACGTATCTAATTAAATTCAAGGATTAACATGGGGAATATAAAAAGATCAATTGAAGAGTGGGCATATCCGTGCAAGTACTCACTTGAAGCATGTGATCAATTCGACCATTTTCACTTCCAGACAACTTCTCCATCATAAGTGAACCATATGATCTTTCGTCTGTTTCTTCACCATCTTCTGTTGAGTCTATCATACATACTCCCACATATTATAAACTTCTATAGAGAAGAAAAGAAGATATTGTGTGACAAAAATAATTTACCTTCATTGTCATCCTTTTTCGAACATACAGAGAGCACTTTTACCTATACAGAAAAAACCTCAGATTTAGATAAATACTAGTACACATACAAACAACTAGACGAGATATCTCGAATTAACTTTCATACCGACCAACATGTTTGAAATGTGCAAAAAATTGACTAAAAGGTTGGGATTAACGTCGTCGAGCTGCATAAGGAATCTAAGGTTGGAAAAGAAAAAAATAATGGTATTGTAACAACTTCCAAAAGCTTATCATGGAGCATAAGGCGTACCCTTAAAGTATTTAGATGAGCTGCAAGCACTTGAGAACGATGAGCTAGATCTTCAGTGAATTCCTGCATCAGATATTATGCTTAATAATTGATAACAACAACAAGGGAAGAATACACTCAAAATATTGATGGGCTAGTACGTCACCACCATACCTGAAACCCAATGTGCAACCTCTTTCCCCCTTTGTGATAAGGGATTAAAACTGGACGCTTGTTGAAATATTCTTTACAAACAAGTGGTTCTACTCTGTATGAAAGCCCACCCTAAATTCATACAATGTCTTCTCAATTCAAAGAGAATAGCATTTTACCAAAAGAAATGTAGTATTGCAAATCTGAAACATATATGTATATCACATCCATTCTTCGAATATTAATATGATCAGATTTCATAATTTGCATCATTTTTATGTATAGCCACAATTATTCTGCCAAACAGCTCTTTTGGTACCAATGGTGGCAGTGCAGTCCAGGTGATACATAAAATCACCAATGTAACTGAGACATTAGTAGCCAACAAAAAAAAAAGCTATCCCAGCCTTTTTCCAAGTTGAGAGTCTAGGACACAAATTGCAGTTTCTAACTGAGCAAATATTTCTGATGACATCTAAATATAGTTCTTATGTGTAGTAATTACCATTCAAACGGACCTTCTCTAAACAGAGATCTCCTAGTTCGGACATTAAGTAAGATCTCTCATAACATCAAATTAGTCAAAAGTCCTAACTACAACTTAAGAAATAGATGCCAGTCTTCCACGTGTACTCCACAAATCTATCTTAAAAATGGTATATTACAAGAAAATAAATCATTAAATGAAAAAGTTCAAGTGAACAGACCTATAAGCCACAGGATCAAAAGGGTGAAAAATATTGAGCATTTGCCTACAGGCAGGCATTTCTTCAATTATCTTTTCATCTTGCCAATACTCTTGACCTCTACCTATAGAAAAGCCAAAAATAGACGAGTTTTTGTAAGCAACAGTGAGAATGAAGAAGCAACAGGTGTGAAGAATTTTCAAATAGACAACTTCTTATCCATAAAGAAAAGAACAACCATGTGATATCAAGAAAACATATGGAGGCATCGCATTACAGTAATTAGCAGAAATAGCACATTAGCATCTAATAAGCAACTCTTACCAATTCCAATCCTGACATTACGAAGGGAAAGAAAGAAACCAAGAGGAGACCCAACTGCGAAGAATGTATCCACCTAAAAGACAGAAATTATGACAAAGAAAGAAGATTCCTTTTAATTTTGCTCCATAATTAACTTTTTCGTCGATGTACAAAAGAAACAAAGAAGCAGATAACCTTCATGTTCATCTAAAACACGAAGCAATACCAAGAAATATCTGAACGAAGATAGAGGAAAATTATGTATGCAATACCTTGAATGCAAGCTTTGTGTACTTGATTTGAGGTGTATAATTCTGGGTCATATTTCCTTGCTCAGGGGGTAACATTTGAGAGGGGGATTGATATGAACCCTCATTGTCTACTTCCTTGTCACCTGATAGGAATGATCACATGGTCCACATTAGAATTCTATACATGTAAAAATGTTTTTCACGCCACCTTTTTGTGCACTGGGAAAAAGTGCTCTAGTTTCCACTCTTCTTGTCTATATATACAAAGAAAATGGGAAGAAAATTACAAGATGTGGCAAATAATACCTAAATGAAGTTTATCATTTCTACCTTCACCACCATGGCGTGATGCCAATTCAGCTATTTTTGCTTTGAGGGTATGCACCTGCAATAACAACAGTTAAGCCTAAAGTCTTAACTATTGCCAAAAAAAACATGCAGAAAGACAGATAGATTTGAAGCTATTGTTATTATTCTTACCTCCTCTGTCAGCATATTGATTGTTTTCCCCTCCTCGGTGGTATCTGCAGATGCACTAGCGTTCTCCGTCAAATTTTCCAAAATACCGTCAAGAACTCCAGTGCTTGTGCTTGTACTACTACCTAAGCTATTCTCCTCGAGAGGAAGTACGTAACTGGAACCCTGATCTGAAACTCGGTCATCATCTTCCACGGAGGACTTACCACTAGGTTGTTCAGACTCTGCAGTGTGCTGATATAATGTATGAGATGGTTCACTGGGTGTCCGAGGAGATCTGCGGTGAGGAGAGGAATCTGTTCCACCTAAACAGGATTCTTTGTTTCCACCGCGCTCTTTGTACATGAAATCTACCGGAAAAAGAGAGGACAATTTCTCTTGATGACAAAGGATATCGTAAGAGAGGACACTTCCCAGAGAATGTGCATATATAGACACCTGCAAAGAGCTGTCAAAGCTAAGGATACTTCCACGCACAAAATTATAGCAATGACTTGCTAGACTATAAGGAAAATAAAAACTTGAGCAGTAAATTCCCGAAAGGTACTTACTTTTCCATCATAACCTGGATTCCTCTTGATAAATTTCAGGTACAACCTATTTAACTGGTTAGAAACCTAAACGAAAAGACAAAATTTTCAGTTTTAACTTGCAAAATATTGTTCTAAAGTCCAACTAGTAACTTTTAATGTCTTTCATGGTTAATTCATGCTATTTAATTATTTAGAGAGGACTCGAGCCTAATACTATATTATTAGAACTATAGAACAAGAAACATTCGCAGAAACTTTCAAAACGAAATAGCAAGTGTACCGAGTTGATGATCTCCTGACAGTAGATGGGACTCATGTAATATAGCACATCATGAACAGTTGCACTTAGCATGAAACGCAAGCCACGCACACCCTCCAGAGTAACCTTCTCAACTGCGTTCTCACCATCAAGCTTCAACCCTTTTCTCCACTGCAAAGCAAGTACTGTGCTAAGATTCGTAAATGTACAACAGACAATTTAAAAAACCTACTCAAGGCACAGCACAGGAATATAAATGGCAATATAGCAAAAAGAATTTCAGACAGTTGTCAAGATGGAGAGATTAACTCCGCCTTTGTAGTTCTTTCTGCACAGCCTGTCCCGACTTGTTTCTGGATTTTGTGACTTCGACATGGGTTTCATTTTCTAGCTTACCCCAAATTGTTTGGGACTAAAGGCTTGGTTGTTGTTGTTGTTGTCAAGATGGAGAGATCATTAGTTTACCTGGCAAGGAATGAAGAGTACCCTCTGAATATCAAGTTGGTGTGCAGACAGATGATGTTCAGCCAGATTTGCTGTAATGGCACGAAAATCTCCAACGTCATCAACTAAATTAGCTTTCTCCAACCTTTGACCAATACCGTGAACCATAAATACTAAGTGCCTAACTGGAACCTACGATAACATTTAACAATTAGAACGCCAAACGCAAAATTAATGAATGTTTACTGTATCTAATGAATGGATATCGTAATATGTGCAAATAGAGGCTTCTTAAATCTCCTTATTATATAAATGAGAGGTGAACCAGAAAACTAAGGACCCTAAAATAGAAGAAAGAAAGGAATGATCAAGTGCTAGATTCCCTACTTGAGAGCTATAGTCATCCAATTCCTCCTCCTTCCGTTGACGCAGTTCATCCTGAAGCAGAAAATAAAATCCTTGTAACTTGATAAGAATGGCAGCATTAGCGACATGAGTTATGTAACCTTAAGCGATAATCTTCATAATACATAATTCATTCACTTAAAATGTAAACACAAATTCATTCAGAAATACGCTCCTTTATAGAATTGAATAAATAATTATCACATTGCATTGATCTAACATGATTTTCCTGCAAAGTTCCTATATAAAAACAACATGAAGGATCTAACTTGTCAAAAGAAATAAAGCAAAACAAGGTTATTAGCAGTAAATAGAAAAAAGGAATAACCTAATGATGTATCAAGTGCAGAGAACTTGAAAAAGTATTGATATAAAAATAAGATGGGTAATAGGTCTATACTTCTTGCTCAAACAACCCAATCAGCTAACTGGTAAGAATAGTTGCATTTGGACATTATAGCTACTCATATGTTGAGAGTGCATGGAGTGGACAAATTGTTTTTTTCTTTCTATAGTACGTAAATTTGGAATCTTTCAGTATTCAACTAGGTGTAAGCTGGAACATAAACCTGGAATGGGAAAGCTTACAGTTGGGGTAACGAGATCCACACAGACTGTTGTATCAAAAGTGACTAAAAGTTGACCTAGAGCCTTAGGCTTTAACCCTCAACATTACGTCAGGTTACTTGCATATCCATGTAAGGTTTATTCATAAATCAAGATTCAACCGTAATGAGCAGAAAAACAAACCTGTGTTGGTTTTGCAGACCCAGAGGATGAATATCCACGCCTTAGCTTAATTGCATTTCCTTTAAGACCAACGACATTAGAGAAACCATATGAATCTGCATTTAGCCAAGCCTCCCAGGTATCATCCTCTCCTGTAAAAAGTGCATGGAGACCCTACAACGGAAAAGACGACAGCTTGAGATAAATTGTGACCAAACCTAAATGAGGAACATCATAAACAGAAAAACTAGCTCATTACTAACTGAAGATAAATGCATACCGGTGTAAAACCTTGTAAATCAATTCTAGCTGCAAAAAGTCCAGATTGCTGAAAGGTCCTCCTATGCCATACCTGGATAAAAGAAAGCTCCATCAGGAAGAATTCACAATCTTTTAGAATGCAAATAAAATAAAATGTGAAAGTAAAATTTGGACTTTTTCATTTGACAAATTCTCCATTTTTACGGCCCACAATAATGTTATCCTATTGCCATGCGACTGATCAAGCTACTTTATAATGTTTTCATCGAGTTAATTATTGACGTGAAATGGTATTATTTGTTCAACGAAACTGTAATACAAATCAAGGTATAACTCATAGTAATTGGTAAGATCAGGAAAATGTTTCTTTCACTTCTATAAAAGGGTTTAATTTTGATTTCAAAATCTTTCATTTTAGTGTTAAGTGGTGAGAGAAACAACACTGTCTGAAGTTTGCAACAGATGAAGTTAGTATATTGAGGTTTTCAAATGTAAACTTCTTCGACGAGATTTCAGTATAACTTCAAGGCATGTATGCTTGCTGTACTAATAAAATTACTGCGACCAAATAACGAAATAAGTACCCTATACAGATGTTTTATTTGTATATGTCTAGGAAAAACTAGCACAATGCATGTGATTTTGATCTTATGTATCGTAGACTTAGTTTCTAACACGATGATAAAAATTGTAAGTTTGAAGGAAGGATCTCGGAGTGCAGTTGTGCTATTCATATATTTTTTTCAAGTAGTGTCAGCCGGATTGCCTCGGCATCAGAATTGCTATCAAGGAGATATTCACATCAACAACCTTCTATCTAGTAAGTAGCATAAATAAATTATACTACATGAAAATAACCTACCAAAAGCAAACAAATGACATATCTAGAAGGTTGAATGCAGCTGCTAGAGAGGAGTTTGGTGTGCTTCAAACTGAACTCCATGGTTTCAATATCAATACTGCGGCGGACGATGTCATGGAATGGTCTCTAAATTCAAAAAAACAATTTTACTGTTAAGTCCACTTATGACAGTTTGGTTACAGATTCAGCTGCACTTAACATGGGTTCCATTTTCAATGTTATTTGGCATCAGAAGCTCCCGCCAAAGATATCATTTTTTCTTTGGACTATTTGCCATAATAGGCTACCAACTAGAGATCTTTTATGCAGAAGAGGCATGTATGTTCCTAGCAATGTTTGTTTAGTCAGGAGCAAGAATCAACTAGCCATCTACTTCTACATTGCTGTTTTGCTAAGGATCTGTGGTCTCATTTCTTAGAAAAGCTAAATTGGTCTTTTACTGCCCCTCAAGATATAGTTACAACTCTTCACTCGTGGCACTTGTTACATTCAAATAAAGCAAGTACTACCATCTGGAATTTCATCCCTGCTGCCATTATGTGGAGCATTTGGCAAGAGAGGAATTCAAGAGTCTTCAACAATAAGATGAACTCTTTAGCAACTGTGCTTGCTAAGGCTAAGTATAACCTGTTCACATGGTCTTTGGTTATCAAAGACTTTGAGTCTCTAGATTACACTTCTGTTATGGTCAATTGGCCAAGTCAATATTTTGATCCACCCTAAATTTTGTCGAGCTAGTAGCCTTTTACTAGTTTTCTTTCTTTTAGGGTGGTTCAAATCTTTTGTACCCTCTGTTTTTTGATCGATATATTCTTTTCTCTGCTGATCAAAAAAAAAAAAAAAAAAAAAAAAAAAAAAAAAAAAAAGAAGGCAAACAAATGACCAACAAAATAAGAGACCTTTGGGAAATCATATCACACTTTACCTGCTTGCGATACGCAAACTCTAACTGCTCAGCAACATCTTCACGCAAAGGCAGCCAATCTAGACCAGATTTACGAGCAAACCAGTGCCCTCTTAAGACGCGTCGATTTTCTCCACTCCAGTAAACAGGAAAACAATGACGTTTGGCTAAATCAACCTGCGGTACCCTGAAAAGCTTAAGTTTCTCAAAGTATATATCGTGCCTAGCCTTTATTAGGATAAGTAACAGTAGTTTATCGGACAAACAGAAAGAAAAGGTACAGATTAGTAAAAGAATGCTCGGTGTAAAATAATTGTTCACGCCCAATTTAAACGATATGTCACTGAGAGGATATAAATTTACAATGATGCCAATCTAAGACTGGAGAGCTTCTTCATCGCTTAATCTTCTTATACTGTTCGTTAATTCCTCTTCCCTGATGTTTGGGTTTGAGGATTTTTAATGTGGGCTGGGTTGTTCGGTGGTTGTTATTCTTTTAGGTCAGGTTGGGCTTTTTCTTCTTCTTGTATCCTTTGCTTATCGTGGGGGCTTTTTTCAACATTTTATATATTTTCCGATTAAAAAAAAAAACCTAAAATGATGCCAGAAAGAAATTATTATGAACAAACAAAAGTGAGTCTCATTAAATGGACGACAGAGATTCATCTTCTACCAAGTGGAAATTTCAGACCTCTTAATCTTAGTTGAAATTCTATTAAGATCACACTGGGATAGCCAGTCAATAATTTGATACAGCTTCATCTATAGGTCGTAAAGTTGACACACTCAAAAATAAAATCTTAACAACACTCGCGAAGACCATGACATCAGCAAATCAAGATCATTACGAAAAATGAGAGCACAAATAAGAAACATATATAATTACCTCAAAGAGTCCTCCTTTTACAGGAACACCAACTCTCTCTTCCTCATCTGCAAGAAGTTGTCTTGAACGACCATCTATAGAAGACTGAGATTCCGGATCAGGTTTAATTTGTGAGCTAGTATTGCTTCTAACCGGTCCTACGCTACATTCTCCGTACTCTTTCCACCATTTTGAGAGCAACTCCTCCTCTTTCTGTACACGAGACGCAACAGGTAAAGAAGCAGTTATGTGAAAAAATACTAAGAGAACTTTCCGATGAAAAAGAAAAAGAAACTGTGGCCTAAAAACTCTTTGATCGTAGGATCAGGATAGTGCACTCAGTTTCCCGTTTTCGTAATGCTCTGCTTCTCATGTCAAATTGTTGCCAACTGAAACTAGTTAGGCTTTCAGGTTAACAACTGCAGATCTCATGCCATGGAACTCATGGTAGTAGTCTTTGTTATCAATGTAACTCACAGAAAAACAAAAAGAAATAAAAAACTGCATGAAGAACTAAACCAAATCTATAAATATCTCCCGCAAATCATAATAATAATACTGTGAGAGAATTCCTATCTTCATTTCAGATGATATATACCATTAGAGGGGACCTTGAAATACTTCAAGCAGTTATTAACAGCTACCGAGACTAAGAGAGAGTACCTGCAAGAAAGAAGCTTCCAATGCAAGGGAATCCCTCATACTGAATCGCAAGTTATCGGACTTCCCCACTATCTCTGATCGAGGAATGGAAGCTGCTGGCTCTGCAAAATTACAATTATATCATTAAGATCTGAGAAGATGACACGTATTTATTTCCAACATCACTGTGAAACATTTTTTAGCTGAGTGTAATATCATTCAAACCAGACAACTGCACTTCGTAGAAGCTAAATTTTCCTAAAACAAGAACACATTCTTCTTACCGAGTCCTAAAACAAAAACACTTAGCATATGGTCCCATAGTACTGTCATGATGTCATCTAAGCTCGGTAGTGACGAGTATTTACAGAGAATCATTACCCTTCCCTAATAGTTACATTCAACCAAATTTTTCATGTATTGGCATCACAATGACTTTTGATATACCCTTAGATAAAACAAATCATTACTTAAACTTTCACCAGAGAGAGCATGAACCATCAACACACTTGCTACGTAACCAACAGGCAACACGAATTAACAATCCAAAGCCGATAGACCCTCTGAACAAAATCTCCATCAAACTACATATAGCTTCCTCTAAAAGTTAATAGATTCCACTTTTCCCGTAGTGTCAATCATGATTCTTCGTGGTCATACTTAAAAGTGAATCTTTCAAATTCATCTAAAAATTTACCCTAAAGCATAAACTAAGTTATTAAGGTTAAATAAAATGTTCCTGCCACTAAGTTGTAACGCTAAATAATTTACAGAAAAACAAATTAGTGGAAAAGTAGTTATTTACCATTCTCGCCAAGAGGAACCTTATAGAAATACCAACGAATATCTTCACCATCAGAAGGACTTTTAGTCTGTGCTAAGTACTTCTTACGACCTTCACATTGTTCAATCACATCTTCCAATCTTGCGATATTTGATGGCGTATTCTTTAATGAATCAGGAGAAGTTTCTTCTTCTATCCCACATATTCCACTCCCTTCAGGAACTTCAACTTTTTTCTCTGATTCCCCCATCAAAATTGAATGTATCCCGAGACGAATTTACTACACATTCGATGGGAAAATGATTGCAGTTTCTTGTTTCGTGCAATTGAGAAGGGTTTAATAGGATTGGGTGATGAAATGTAAACCCTAATTTTGAGTTAAGAGAGAGAGGGAGGGGAGACGGTTAGAGCTGAATGTTTAGTGTTGAAAGAGGAAGCTGGTAGACAGCGTGGAGGAAGAAAGAAGAACCTGAAGAAAGGTAGTTGATTCGTTTGTTTTTTTTGGACACTTCATTCACGTCGAGGAGAAGAACGGCTGACAAGGATGGTCAGTCTAGAGACTTCAACTCTGGGGAGTTCTTTGGAGTTTGTTCACCTAAACGTATCAAACATGCATCCTGAATCCCATGGAAGAAATATCCATCTTGATAGAATAAAGTTTTCACACAAGCCAGCAAAGTAGAGTAGTGCTTAGGCCAGATACTAGGTACCCCTCAAATGGGTTAGTTTATCCAGTCATGTGATGGACAAATATGTTTCTTCACTATGGTAAATTATTAAATTTAAATTTAAATAAATGATATATTTAATTATATTTTGTGGGATCCTTAATAAATAAAAAAATTATTTATATATATTTGATGATTATATATATATATATATATATGTGTATTTAGTGGAATCCTTGTATAATAAAAGTTGGTTAAAATAACTAAAAAGTAGAATAGATAAATATAAAACATTTAAAATATTGAGTTAGAGATAAAGACTTGGTCGTCAGTGACAAAGACTTGGTCGCTAGCGACTTACTCGTTGTCGAGCGACTAAGTCTTTGTCGCTCGACCAAGACTTTGATGCATTGTGCATCCTCTCAAAGTTGAGCATTTGAGATATCAATTTGATGGTTTGAGAGGTGCATAGTGGATGATTTTGACCAAATGGTGTGTAGGAACTTGCCTTAACGCGATGGATATAGGATGGTGTGAATAAATGGTGTGTCTTTTTTTTTTGAATTTATACTCAAATAAATTAGTGATCGAGCTTTCCCCTCTAATGTATTAATATTAGCAACTTCCCCTAAAAAAAATCTGGCTAAGAGCAACCACAATGGGTCGACTAGAGTAAAAGACCAAAGACTAAAAAATTTAGTCTTTGGTCCGGCCCAAGAACAGCCATGTATAGTCGGGCGGTGTTCTAGCGATGCGCCTGGTATTGGGTGGTGTCTCAGCGATGCGCTTGGAAAGACGGGCGAAATCCTAGGATAACGCTTGCGCGAGACGGAATCCTAGTGTAACGCTCGATGTGGGGTGGAATCCTAACGTAACGCCTGGTAGTGGACGGTATCCTAGGATCACGCCCAAGAGACGGGCGGTGTCCCAGAATCACGCCTGATGGGGTGAAGTGCTAGCATAACGCCTGAAGGAGTTGTACATGTGCGAAGTTACCGTGTGGGATAAATGGGACGGGCGGTGTCCTAGCGCCCCGCCTGGGATTCCAGGCGACTTTCTAGCAGCCCGCCCCATTCTCGTTTCCTTCTTCTTCCGACAAACCCTATTTTTTTCTCCTGAACCCTTTTTTTTTCAACACCAAACCCTCTTCCGCCTCCCCTCTTGAACCTTAAATCTTCCCAAATTATTAGCATTTAATTGTTAGTTGAACAGAAAACTTTTTCTTTTCTCAGATTTGAATTGTCTTTTCAAATTATTTTTCTTACATTTATAATCATTTAATTTATCCTTTAGTTTTGTATTGTCAATTCAAAACTCTGGGAAAAAAATTCCTTCGTCGTTTTGGTCATTTGGTATTATCTTGTCAACCGACATTTCATATCTCTGATGCGTTCGTCCATCCCACTTGCCTCAACTCTGTTTTTGCATTAAAATACCAACCGTGTATTGTCAATTCAAAACTCTGGAAAAAAATTCTAACTTTTGTCTTTTTGGTCATTTGGTATTGTTTTGTCAACCGACATTTCATATCTCTGATTCGTCTGTCCACCCCACTTGCCTCAACTTTGTTTTTGCATTAAAATACCAACCGTGTATTGGCAATTCAAAACTCAAAAATCTTATCTTAATTTGCCTATAAATTGAACACTCGATTCTCCAATTATACAAACCCAAAATACAAACATCAAAAAGCAAATGGCATACTATCAAAATAACAATCAGTACTATGGTTCTTGTTCTTCTATTCCTACTCATTCTTCTTCTTCTTCTTCTTCTTCTTCTTCTTCTTCTTCTTCTTCATCGTGTGATGATGATAACAATAGTTTGTACTCATCAGACGAAGGTTTACTTGCATTGAGCCAAAATAATGAAGCAGTCACTGCGGGATTGATCGCTTCAAGAATGAACTGGCCTCAAGCTCGTATCAAAATACCAAGATTACATGATGACGGTGCAAAACTTCTGTGGAAAGATTACTTTTGCAGAAACTCGACGTTTCCTCCATGTATTTCATAGAAGATTCAGAATGCGGCGAGAATTATTCAACCGTATATTGGGAGATCTCGTAGCTGTAAATAAATATTTTGTTCAAAAAAGATATGCCTGTGGTGTTCTTGGATTAACCCCTCAGCAAAAAATTACTGCAGCAATACGAATGTTAGCTTACGGATGTGCGGAAGATGCAATAGATGAGTATTTACGAATCAGAGAAACCACAGTTTTGGAAGCAACTCGTAGGTTTTGTAAGACGATAGTGCATCTATACGAGAAAGAATATTTGCACACCAACTAAGCGTGATGTTGAACTGCTTATTGCTGAGAACAAGGAAAGGGGCTTTCCGGGGATGCTGGGTAGTGTTGATTGCATGCACTGGAAATGGGATAAATGTCCATCAGCTGAATCAGGTGCTTACACTGCGTACAAAGGTAGTGAAAAAGTATTATCCTGGAGGCAGTGGTATCATATGATTTGTGGTTTTGGCATGCATTTTTTGGTATGCCTGGTTCTAACAATGATATAAATGTGATGAACCGTTCATATATTTTCAAAAAGTTTATCAACGGGAAAGCATCGGTTGTGAACTTTGTTGCCAACGGACATCAGTACGATATGGGGTACTATCTTGGTGATGGAATATAACCGGAGATAGCTACTATTGTGATGTCGATTAAACATCCAGACTCGGCGAAGAAACAAAATTTTTATGCTAGGCAAGAGGGTTGCCGAAAAGATGTAGAATGAGCCTTCAGCGTACTGCAAAATCAATTTGCAATCATCAAGCAACCAGCATGAATGTGGAATCCTGACGTACTAGCATATATAATGAAGACTTTAATCATTCTACATAATATGATAGTGGAGGATGGACGTTTACCCGGTGATTGGCCGCATGAGTATGATCAACGCAGCAACGGAGCACCGGTAAATATTTCTAGACACAATAAGGTGAAATTTGGAGAATGGGAATGGACCAACGCCGACGTGCAGTATTCGACAAAGATACTCATATTCGTTTGCGAAATGACTTGATCGAACACTTATGGTCAGATTTTGGTGAGGATTAAAAATTTCTAAATCCTATGGATAGGTTTTGTGGGTAAATCTCTAGTAAACCCGCCCGAGACACAACTCGGCCGCTAGGGGCACCTAGGGGTTTAAAGGCTTGCTGCACATGCTAAGTGTAACCGCGATGCCTGCGAAAGTGAGTTTAGCTCTACTTATTAGCTCATGTTATTTTTTTTTATGAAAGAATTCATGAAAAATTCTGTATTTAGAGAGAATTCATGCTAAGTAGTAAGTTTTTGAAAATACTAGCCGTTAAATCTCTCTCTTTGTAGGGAAAAATGGGTTGTGCAATTATTTACAATGAAAGTACAATCAACGACTAGTTTTCAAAATTATCCTATAAATACATCTGTTTTCTCTACCAAATACCACACACACCTAGTTTCATACACTCTACAAATTTTATTTAATTATCTCCTCTTTGTAATTCACTTCATAACTCTACCTACAAATATGGAAACATTTGATTCAACTGAAGATTTGGCTATAACCAAAACATGGCATAACGAAACCCTACGTGAAGATGTCATAGCTGGAAGGATTGAACCTAAAACCTTTTGGGGGAGGATCTACATCCAATATGCTCGAGAATATGGAAATCCAAAGCAAAGATCTCTTGAATAAATTCATGATAGATACCAACTTATCCGAATAGGGATAGATGATTATATAGTTATACAACAACGGATCTTTAACCCCACCCATTTAGGCTTGTCGATCCAACAATTTGTAAGTATCTTTTAATTAACCTAAGTTTTTTGGTCTTCCAATAACAGCATAGTAAACTTGATGAATTATGGTTTTTTTTTCATATGCTTGTGTAGGAGGATCTCGCAAAACGCTATTATCATGAAAAATGAGAAAAGTTCACATTTGTAAAAAGCTACAAGTTCATTAAGTCCAAAGTGTAATCGGAAGTAACTGCTAACTTTATCCATCGATATGGAGAATTTTTATAACTTTTGTCAGAGATTGGTTGTAATCGGTACCTCATGTATTATCTATATATTTTAATAGATGGCTACATTTTATTAGTTAATTAATTTTGTAAAACAGTTAAACGTAAAATCATTTCATTGAATGGAAAAGGCATACATCGAGTAACATTAAAGGAGATGAAATTTAATAAATCAATAGATTACACTTAAACACTTAAGCAAACCTATTATCAAACGTTCAACGGGTCGTATGACGCCCGGGACGACGTTCTTCACTTTTTCGGAGAATAATCAACACAAAGGATTGTATTCTTCCATCACCCTTAGGATCTCGAAATGAGGTTGGTACCTGAAATCGGAACGTTTCCATCTTCTCCATTCCTCCATAGATCTGGCAACAATTTCATTATCAGTTTCATTCCTAATTCTTCTTTCATTCACCTTAGCGGTTAAAGTAGAAAATTCTAGTATGTCTTTGTTATCTCCACATACCGACAAAAAAGGCCGGCTCTGTTCAGGTTATTGGGGTTACCGGTTTCATTACAAAAGTTAGCATGGATATCTTCTAACCATTGCATGCTCATTGAACCATTCATCCGACGTTCATGAACCCTTGCTGGATAATGTAACACTATGTTTCGACATAGGGATAAATCTTCCTCTAGTGTAAAATTCTCTGCATTAAGCCTAAAATTTTCATAAGCCATAATTATGAAAACGATAGATTATAAATTTTCCATGAAATGTAAAAGATGTGGATTTAAAATGGGAATGATAGATATAAATTCATTTATTTATAGGTGTATCAGAATACAAATTATAGCCGTTGAGATGTGGATTTAACGAATTAACCAGGAATTAACCAAGCGGACTCCTAGGAGCGCGCCTAGCATCAAGCGGCGTCCTAGCGCCTCGCCTATATCTGAGCGAATTCCTAGAGGTTCGTTTCATTATAGGCGGTATCCTAGGATTACGCTCCAACTGAGCGGCATCCTAGAGTTGCGCCTGTTGATGGGCGTGAGCCTAGAGCACCGATTCATCAGGCATAGTTTTAGTATACCGCTTGATCAGGTGCATTCCTACGGCACCGCCCGTGTTTCTGAGCGTTATCCCAGGATAACGCTTCATTCCATGCGGTATACTGCGACGCCGCTTGACGTCAGGCGGAATACTACGAGCCCGCCCAAGTAGACCATGTTTAATCCGGAATCTTTCCTAAATCTACTCTGCTACAGTTGTTTTTTCGAAGTAAATATCAAATACACTCGCTCCACTATGCCACCCATTTACGGACCAAAGAGTAAAGATGATCTTTACTCCACCTTTTAATCGTCCCGTTGTGGACGCTCTAAAAAACCCATTTCTAATTTGTCGTTGTTATTGTTGCTGCTATTGTGTCATCATCGTATGTAATACGAGTCACGGCTAGGATAATTTCTTTTTTTCTTGAGATAAAATTTATTAATGGCTATCCCCTTCTCTCTATTGTTCTCTTTGATTCATTCTTCTTCCTCAATTTACTTAACTACTGAAAAGGAAAAATCAATTATCAGTTTCCTTTCTTTTAAAATTCCCTTCTCACAGACACACTTTTCACTAATTCTTCTTCATGATGGTCGGGGAGAGAGATTTTGATTGGAGTGTGATTTGATTATTATTTTTTTTAAAGCATGAGAGTGAATTGATTGATTATTATTAACAACTCTGTTTCGTCACCCAATAAAATAAAACTAAAAGCATTTTGAATGTTACTAACTATACGAGCAGGTCGTGCACACTGCAAATGGGGGATTTTTAGGCAAAAAAAATATTTAGGGAAGAAGTTACTAACATTAATAAATCAGGGTGAGAACCTCAATCACTAATTTGTTTAGGGTTAAACTCAAAAACCCTTTTTCTTTTTTTAAATCAACTCCTAACTATTTCTATAGCGGATGAGTTGGGAAAAAATAGCGATAGGGTTCGTAATGCTTGAGAATCTGGAAAAATAAAATAAATATAAAATAAAATAAGGGTTAAATCCTAAATCAAGATTTTTTTGATAAATTAAGAGGGACCGACGCCCCATGCCCACAAGGTATATTTCGTGCCTAATCTCATATCATAAGCCAAAAAGGGTGGATGTGTATAGAATACAAGGATATTTGTGTTGGGGTTTGGTGTATTAACTTCAAAGCGGGACCGCTTATAAGAGACCAGAGATGAATACGATACGGTGTATCTTTTTTTTAAAATAATAATAATAGGAAAGGAGATTTATTGATTAAAAATTTAATTTATATTGTCTGCCGCAATATCGGCATTTAATAAAAAAAAAAAAAAACTCTTGAAACCTAAATAGTTTTGAAGTGGAATTGCAGGCCTCTTTAGCTATGAAGTCAGAGGTGATGTTTGCTTCCCTAACAACATGATTACATTTCCACTTTTGAAATTCAGTTAACAAATTCAAACAGTCTAGAATAACCGAACTTGTGGTTTATTTGGCAGCTGTCATATTCCCATTTATAGCAGTTATAACATTATGACTATCTCCTTCTAGATGCAAGTGACTTATGCGCATTTCTTTCGCCCAGATAATGGCTTACAATCCCCCAATTGCCTCATCTTGCTCATCATCAAATGCTAGTAAGTTCTGTTACATTCACCTGCCAAGTTGCAAATAATTAGTCCAATTCCAACTTTACTATGTTTTTTAACAAAACTAGGATCGAAATTAATTTTAATAAACGGAGCAACATGTTTAGTCCATCCAACATCTCTATTCATCCTAGTTGGCATTGTAGCTATTATGTTGTTATCAATTGATTTATCTCATTCGTCCCTGAAATGGTTTATCTGGTCCACCAGCACTCTATGATGAATATCAGAATTTTCAAACACTTTTTAGTACCTGCTTTTCCATATAAACCACATAGTTATACCTGCAAATACAATAATCTTATGTCTTTGACCCACAATACCCAAAGAGCCATTAAACCATTCACAAATCCAATCAGTTATATTAAAATGATCAATTTTAGACTCTAGGACAGGATCAACCATCTTAACATATTTACAACCGATGAATAAGTGTTGCAGACAACCGATGAATAAGTGATGCAGACTCTCCGCCCTCCGCATGAGACCTGCATAAAGGATACTTAGGATCCACATTATGAACATGTCTAGTTATTCTATCATTAACAGCTAAACAATTATGTATGCATTTTCCATAAAAACAACAAGATTTTAGGTGGCAATCTCGAAGCAGGTTTATCACGGACCGGAAAATTCCGCCTCCGGCGCACTGCGATGGGCAGGCCAGAACTCCCCGATGCGTGATTTTAAAGAGTGTAACCCGACCTTAAAGCCTAACTTCTCGCTGGAAAGTGCAGGTAAATTTTGCTTTCCAAACATGCATTGTATGCATTATACTCGAAACATAGTTCCCACATCATTCAAGCTACGTTTATACCGTTTCAGGCATATTTGCCTTTCCAAACATGCTTTGCAAGCATGGTACTCAAAACGCAGTCTCCATATCGTTCCAACACACCCTTTTCCTACAAATGGTGCAAGGCCATTAAAGCCCATGGTGAATGCCTTTGAATAACATAGCATTCCAACTTACCCTCATTGTACCAAGGGTTGAAGGCTATACAAGCTAATGGGGATGCCTTTGGCAAGCATGACATAATTTTGCTTTATTGTCCAGACCTAACTCATGCCTTGGACCAACACCTAGGCTATATCAAGCCTAAGCTTTCGCTTCATCAATTTTACTTCGACCATGCGCTGGAGCCTGCACTTATCTTGTTCTTTCCAAGAGTGCAACATCCAGGCACATGTTATTCCATGCAGCGACGGTTCCAAGGAAGTATGAACAATCCATCAAATGGAATTGCAACTACCTCATCAAGTGTGGCAACAATCATCTCTTGCTTAGCATTGTCGAGCCAGATGATATGAGTTACCATAATGTCGCAATCATCTCCCAAATTAAATGATATGAGCGACAAGTTGCTGCACCTCAATGCGTTGCATTGTGGCTGCCTACGTACCCAAACCGTACCTTGATAGGATCAAGCATGACCGTAGTTCATCAAAGGGTCAATTCGAAAGGGACAAACAACTTAAGCCTATTAAGGCAAAGCCAACTTCGATTCCAACTTCATCACAAGGCCAAAGGCTAAGCAAAGCCTAGTCCGTGTAGGCCAAAGGCTAAGCAAAGCCTAGTCCGTGTAGGCCAAATGCTAAGCAAAGCCTAGTCCGTGTAGGCCAAAGGGCTTTCGCAAGGTATGCACTAGCTTGTGCATAAATATCGTTATTTATTATGCAAATATGTATTATCAAGTACATAACATGATCGAAAGATGCTTTCGTATAAATCAAGCTTCATCGGCTAAGCTACCAGCATATTGATGCTTATGCATCAAGTATGCTCCAATGTATAGGCTACTTCGCATATCTACATGTGCATTACCGCTCATGCACATTCCAACAAAGCTCCCTCCCTATATATGTTGTATTCGCATTTCTACAAACAAATATTAGAAAGGTAGGGGTCATCCATCGACTGCAAGGCCGCAAATGAAGATTTCTTGCCAAAGCCAAGCGAAGCATTCTCGGGTAAGCTACAGTTAAACACGTTGATGAGCATTAAGTATGCTCCATCGTATAAGCTACATCGTATTTATATGTGCATTACCGCTCATGCACATTCAAGCAAAGCTCCCTCCCTATATATGTTTTATTTGCATTTCTACAAATAAATATTAGAATGGTAAGGGCCATCCATCGACTGCAAGGCCGAAAATGAAGACTTCTTGCCAAAGCCGAGCATTCTTGGCTCGGTGATGCGTTGGATAATGCATCACGGCATAATAGTGCCTTAGCACTATGATGCATTTATCGAATAACGACATTGGCTCGGTGATGCATTGGGTCATGCATCACGGCATAATAGTGCCTTAGCACTATGATGCTCCAACTTATGAAACTTCGGCTCGGTGATGCATTGGGTCATGCATCACGGCAGAATAGTGACTTAACACTATGATTCAAGGTCAAGGCATCCACACCCCAATGCATATCTGGGTAAGCTTTATAATCTTAGGATGAAGCTTCAACCCAGGCCATGACGTGTCCATGAGTAAGCGACATGCGAAAATTACGGATGTTACAAGGTTAGTCCATAAACTTCCCAAGCATAACAGGCGTGGCTATACCATTACCTCTACGATCTCCATCTCTCTATTTCCTTACTACCTACACTACTTACGAGGAAAGAATAATGTATTCTTAACTACTATAAATAGGCTACTTAGCCTATTCAAAAAACAGAACAAGTTGATCATTCTCATAAGCTTTGTTATTCTCCATAGTTCAACACCCTTTATATACAATTCATCACCACTGATTTCCTCAACTTTCTCTGCTTACCTCCCCTAAGATCAAACCATCTTCTCTCCTTGTGACCGAAGCAGGACGAAACGGCTACTTTCGTGGTTTAGGCTTATCTTGTACGATTTTAATCTCCGAACCTAAAGAAAGTATCACAACGGTGCATTTGTTTTGCCTAGGAGCAATTTTTAGGTATTAAAAGATGGGCAACCCCTGATCAAAAAAACATGTTCTTCGATGGGTATGAATAAAACCACAACTGCTAATCAAAAACATAATTGCAAAACAAAGCACAACTGACGCAAATAACTCAAAAGTGTGTTAATGAGATAGAACCACCACTGGCTATCATAACTTGGATAAACATAAGTATATGCTGCAAAAGAGATGAGTTAGTTATCCATATGAATTAGTAAGCCAATCAAAACGAATTAAGAAGCAAAAAGATTTAAAAATCTTAAGAATAATTAAATAAATTTTGGAGAAACAAACATAAGATGTATAATGAAACTATTGATCTTCTCTAGATCTCAGCTTCATGTTGATGAATCATTCAGTCTCTATAGATAGATGCAAGATGGGTGTTTGTTCTTGTTTATGATAAACAGAAAAAAGGCAAAGATATTTTTAATAATAATAAATACTTCACTCCCTAATCGGTTCTCTATCTCATCGAACCCTCGTTAAGGAAGGAGACTCCCAAGTTCATAGAATTCCTGTTGTGGGCCAGCAGATCAATTAGGAGCTTTGGCTTAGATCAATTACAGACGTACTTTCTAAGATGCCCAAACTGAGACTTTCCTCACTAAAGCCTCCCCATCTTAAGATGCCTAAACCAAGGCAGAAAGCGCCCTTTTCAAAGAGTTCCCTAAGTTCCAGTGGGAGCCCCCTCTGTTGACTCTTGGGAAGAAGCCAAAATACGCAGATCCACTGCCTAAATAAAAACAAAGAATTTCCAGAAAATTACCGAAAAATTTAGACCTATAACCCCAAAAAAATCTACTTGATCCCAAAAGAAATTTTTTACTTAGGCCCCTCAAATATGTTTTTTTTATATCGTCTTTTGCCCTAAGCGGTAAAAGAAGTGTCGCCCCACTCCAAGGGCCAAGAGGAACTTCTTTTGATGCTTAATGAGGACTTTACCACGCTACTTCACATAAAGTAGTGTTCGGTTGAGTTCTGGGTGAAAAAGGCCTTGTCTACTCCCACGGTGAGAGCAGACTTGGTGTTTTTTGTTCCACTACTTCGTTTTGAAGTATAATCATATTTTCCATAGCGTGTGCTATTAACAAATCTATTCTTTCCAACTTATGCATCTTCCAAAGGCAGTGCTACCCTGCAATATAGTCGCACACAGTAGCTTCGAAACTAGCAAGTTTCTAGTTGTATCTCTTTATTTTGGTTCTTTTGACTATATCATATCAACAAATATAAATTTCTAATCGATCCTTATATTTATCTTAGAATGGTTAATTAGTCTATTCAGTGGGCTAATTCGAGAAAAAAATATATTACAAAAGATTTTAAATCCTTGTTGATGATTTGATTGTATAGTGAAACTTAATGAAGGTTTGAAATTACAAAAATAACAAGCTCTATTAGAATCAATTCGGATCATTAGGAAAAAGAAAATTCAAACTAGTTTTAATAAAGATTTTAAGTTTAGGGTTTATTTTAAGATCAACAAGACAATAAAATAAAACTCAAGATTAGAATAGGATTTTAAATTGATTCTAGATATGTGGGTTTAGGATTTAGTTAAATTTTATCATGATATCATGATATGATCAAAAATATTTACAGAGAGAAAAAGGGTTGATTGACGTTTGGTATTTGGATTTTGTCCAATATTAATGTTTGGTCTAATTTTTGTCCAATTTAAAGTTTAGTACTCGAAAAAAACGTTTACCCATGTTGACTCAGTTAAGTCACGACGTGTGCAACTTTTAGTCCATTAAAAACATAATTACTAGGTATTTTTAACTTTTATAACAATGACTAACCAAATCCCGTATACAAAACTTGTTTCCTTTCTATCTTTATCGATTCTCAACAAATAGAAGAAGAAAAAAACGAAGAAGAAGAAAACCAGAAAACTTGCTTACCAAAATCATCTAGTGACAAATCATCAGTTGAAAGAGATTCATTAATAGTTACAGACTATCTTATGCTTATTCTAACCAACACATTCTTTACCATTGTGAAACACTAAAGATTTTTTAAATGACAATCATTCAACGATTGTTGTTGAAAAAAACCTGATTTTTTGAATCAATTTTTTCAGGACTTCAAATCTTATCCGTGTTTAACCTCATTGAATTTCTTTTTATAAGGATTTTTCTGTTTGCAATTTTATTGAAAAAAAAAAGGGTTTGGTTGTGTTGTAGGATGTTGAGCTACCAACAATCAGAAGGGGATATGAGGTATTTAAGGAGGCGATTGATTTAGCTATAAACCAGGTTATAGTTCACTTCAGAGATTTGGTTTCGTTAGTTTGTGTTACTCGAGATGAGATTTCAAAGATCATGTACAAATTTAGGTTTTCATATATATACCTGATTTGAAGTATTTTGATTAATCGTTGTTGTCAATTAAGCCAAAGTGAATCATGGGTTTTGTTATTTAACTAGATTTTTTTGTTGGGTTTTGTTGTGAAGAGAAATCTGATTGCAGAACAGACTTCTTGATTCTCTATTGAAGGTAGTCTCAGCAAAATCAGTATGGTGGGCAATGAGGAAATAACTAATGAATCGCTTGACCGATCAACTGATTAAGTTGGAGATAATGATTGGATCAAAGCAGGTTTTCCTGTTGCTTGTGGTAATTTTATAGGAAGACAGACATAAGTGAATCAGTGGTCTGAAGAGTTTGAAATGTTTCCTCATGTAGTTGATTGGAAGAAACATCGATAACAAATATAAATTTGTGAAAGTTTTGTCAATTTTTTCGAAGGAACCAAGTGTGCTGAAGATTCATAAGATCTCCTTTTATAAATTAATTAGTTTGATTATTTTGATTTTTGATTCAGTTTGATATTGGATTGGTAATTTCTGATTAGGGTTCCCCAAATTGGGAAAGAACATGATCAATATTTAGGGTTTATCTTGCTGATCTAAAAAATTGAGGCATGTGAAATTCTTAAGTGAATCACGTGCTAACGACATGATTAATGGTGCTAAATAATTATTTTTTTATTTTTTTAAAAATAATTACTAAAAACAGAAGTTAACATTTAATCGAGTCAACGCGGCGTCTTTTCCAGATACCAAACCCTAAGTTGGATAAAAGTTAGACCAAACATTAATGTTGGATAAAATTTAAATACCAGACATCAATTAACCTAAAGGAAAAAGTGGATGGTGAAGATATAAATTTACACATCATTTTTTACACAAAACTAGAACTTGAGCTTGTTGTTGTTTTATCTACTTGGACTAAATAGAGGCTTTTGTTGAAATTGTTAAAATATCCATGACTTTCATGTTCATTTGAGACAGTGAGATTCAAGAAAATGAAAAGCTTTATCTAGGAACGATTTAGAGTTTCATAAGAAAGAGTTTTATGAATAAAATATTGAAATACATGAGATTTTTTTGATTTTGTTAACTTAGAATACTTATTTAAATGACGAGGTTACCAAGTACACCATAATCTTTTTGATATTAACCTATACAGACTCACCTTGTATAATCTTATCGAAACAATAACAACCAAAAGATTATTTCAACAAGGTGATTCTTGGTAATAGTCAAAGTTCTATTCGAACTAACTATGGGATCATTACCAAAAATGGATTAACATACAAGTATGATTACTTAATTATAATAATAATTATAATGGGGAAAGTAAAGCAATCACACAGACACACAAAATTTTTGTAACAAAGAAAATTGTTTGGTAGAAAAAACACGGGATTTACTCCAGTTTTGAATACTCTCATAATTAAGATGTTATATAAATTGATACCACAACTTCGTATAGTTGAGACCAAGTAAAATAACCTAAGTTACCCAGATCCCTTAGTATCCCTTCGCCTACAACCAATCTGGCCAACACACGTGATTCTAAGACATAATCCACTATCTTGAGTCATTTCACCATTGTGAAGACGTCTACACCAGACTCATTGGATCGTAATCGAAACAATAAAAGGCATAACCTGCTTCAATAACCTGCTTCAATAACCAACTCATTTATTAATCATCCATAATCAATTTTTATATCGTGTTGCCATAACAAGCCTTGATATAAGCGTTCTAGAAATAATCTTAAGTAAGTTCTGGTGAACCAAGGAGTAATCCTTAAAGATTTATCTGAGGATTAAGAAGTATTAATTAGAAGTACATGTTAGGAAACTTATTGTATTTTAGTTTTCTTTGATTTTACTTGTAACTAACCATAACTTTCTTCGAGTATTAGTGATTTAATATTCCATGGTCGATACTTTTGCAGTAAGGCCACTCAAGAACTAGTAAAGGAAAAGCTATTCAAATTCAACTATTGAAATATTACTCGAATGTGTGGATATGACTATCGATGAATGTCAATGTTAAAAAAATCCATTATATGTGGTTTTGGAAAGTGGAATCAAGTTGGTTTGCAGATATTACATTATTACTTTGAAGATTGAAGATTCGAAGGCTGATAACATGATTATGTGCAATACTTGATTGACTGGATGATATGTTATTCATCATGAACTTAATTCGTGTAGAATCAACGAGTTCACTTTACGAACATAACTCTTTATTAATCAAAGAATTCATAACTTGGACATAAACCTTGTGGATTCAAATAGTTAGGTGATTAAACAAAAGAACCTTGACTCTAAATATTCACATATATTTTCTTACTGTGATTGAAACTGAGTGATTGAATCATGTAGTATTTCCTTGACTGCTTATTGACATCCCAAAGGAAATCTAGTCGTCAAGTTGGAGGTCGGGTAGCGATAGTCTTCACGATGGATTGTGGAACAACTCCTAGATAGTACCGGACATCTTTATGAGATTCACATGTATTCCAAATTAGTTGTAGGCGACTAAGGAAACATAGTAACTATGGGTTGGATTATATGTCTCAATTACACTAGACCGAAGTTGCATAGTAGGAAAGAGTGTAGCGGCTTAATTCTAAGAGTATTCAAAACTGGACTAGGTCTTGGGAATTTTCTCCCAACGCAGTTTTTCTCATTGATAAAATATTGTGTGTTATGCCTTTATTTAATTTCCAAATTATATTGTTTATCTTTATATAATTATATTAATTGCACTTCTAATGAAAGATAATAAATTATTATTTTATTTTAGTAAAATTGAGGAGAAGTAGCTTAATGAGAAGCAAAATATTCTTGTTCCATTTTGAAGCTCCCTAATTGCTTCTACAAGTTTGTTTCATTTGTATTATCCATCCTATCATGTGAATTTTTTGTTTATATAAGTCAAAAAGCAATTTCTAAAGTAGCATCCAAACACCTTCTTAATCCCATCAGCCTTCATATTTGATTCACCTTAAAATCCAAGATATGTCTGAATCATCTGATCATTCTGAAGATGATCACTTTGAATATTAGAAGCACCAGAATCTTCGGCGGTATCTAAAAGGAGCGAAACAACTTCATAAGAAATACCAATAGGAGGTTTTTGCACCGAAATATATAATCCAGTAAATTTCTTCCTTGCATATTTCTTAGCACTTTTCATCCTAAGGAAGGGTAATGGTGTGATAGGGATCCATGCCTCTTGACGCCAATTTTCACATTCAAATCCTTGTTGGTGAGATGTTCGTTAAATTATTGGTTTGTATTTGGAGTTGATTTTCGAGGAGGATGCAAACTATTGGAAGAGAAAATGGGAAAACTTGGTATGTATGTTACTTATTTTGTTTTTTATTAGACATGTCTCTATTTATCTAAGTATTTAAAACTTGTATTTTGATATGAAAATAAAATGATTGAGTTAAGTGTGTGGTCAATAGCATGAGTTGTGGAATTAACAATAACCATTTGATGACGGTGGAACAACAAAAAACACCGTTACACCGAATTGAGAAGTTACATGACCCTGATTCTCAGCATCTCTATCAAGATGAACCAATGGGTTCTAAGAGGAGTAGGGGTTATTCATATAGCACGATCCACCTGTTGCTAGCGAGTCAAAGTCATCTCCTGAAGAAAAGACTCGTGGCCAAGGTCGAGGTGTTGGTCGTACTCGAGATAAAAGTAAAAGAATTTGAGATGGACGTACCTATGGTAGAGGTCGTGGTGGTATTCATGACGAATGAATGACATTTCTTGACCTTGTAGTGGTGATTGGTTATGGATTTTAAGCACGTTGAATTTGTTTTAAGTTATGAATTTGGCATAATGTTTGGTTAAGAATTTTAAACAATGTCATGGTTTTAAGTAATGGATATTTAATTAAGCATGAATGAATATGTTTGAATTATTTAAGTCAGAAAAACAACCTTTTGATTGTGGATGTAGAGAATGTTATGTTCGGACATGTGGGTATATATAGGGGAAATTTTTGAAAAACAAGATGTTTAACAACTCTATTTTTTGATACCTATCCATTGAGGTTTCTAACGACTATATTTTCAAATAAAAAGAACAACCTAATAATTCTAATTTACATTTTATCCCATTACACAAAAATTTAAGACTATGAATTGGTATTGTCGACTTAGTCGTAGAAATAACTTACTAATGATTAAGAATTTCTTCAATCGTTGCCAAGCGTTAACCGAATTAGTATACTTATCTGTATTTCGTTAGAATCATTCACCACCAACTGTAGAATATAATCTAGCACAAGGCTATCCCCAAAGTTCCTTGTGTAACCGGATAATAGGGCGCTTGAATATCAAATTTTATCCAACCTAACCACCAAGAAGTAGCACATTTAAGGTGTAACCCAATCGAAAGCTTTAAAGTTTGTGAACTTAGGTTGATCCTAGCAGTTAGACTCTTAGCGCAAGGTCCACTTTTTAGTGTTGTATTCACACATGATTTCTCCACAAAATCCCTCTACAAGGTCTCACGTTCTCTACTTGTGTAGGATATTCCCCACAATTATGGATCTCTCAACTCTCTACTAGCATTAGAATGATCAATAGATTAATTTAATTGTACACTTTAACAATTTAAGAATTACTCATAAACATTAAATATAATGAAAACAAGCGATAAGATGATAAAAACTCCAAATAACTTGTATAACTAATAAAGATTTACGTCTAGAACATTGAATTCATCCTTAATCAATAAAAGGTTTAGCTACTCATACTACAAAGAAGAAGATGATGATGAAGAATGGTTTTTCCCCCTAAAGGGATAAACCCTAGGTTTTAGATGTAGAGTATATCTTGTTTAAGCCTTAGATATCTTCTTTTATAGTTGTCAATGCTTGGCCCTCAAGTATCCCCTATTTATAGGGTTTATAATCCTTCCGGGACCGTGTTTTCCTTGTTTTAGAAGCCCACACACGTGCCAAAAATCCTAATTACGATTCGGTCTAACCCAACTGTAATTCTGACAAGAATTTCTTGTTAAAATCATCAGATTTACGGTTGGGACCGAGTCCCTTGAACCTAACAATAGTTATTCTTTGACACTTTTTGTATTTCGTCATTTTGGTCATAACTCCCCCATTCGATGTCCAATTGACCTCATTCTTTTTGAGTTGGCTTTGTCTTCCTGTCCTCTATAAGATTGTAACGATCAAATTTTTATATCTCTTCAACTAAATTTACTGTTGGGTCCAACCGAACCATAAATTTTTCTGGAATTTGTTATCGCAACTTACTTCTTTTACGACTAGTTACTGGGATACTTTTCCTAGCCGTAAATCTTCCTGGAACTTTATCCAAGAGTTGTGCTTTCATCTTCTAACTTCTCCTTTTGCTTCGGAACAAAACATTTAGAATTAGGCACGGTCAACTGGAATGTGTATTAGCCATTTTTTGTGCCAAAATGAACTCATTTTCCCTTCTTAGCTCTTTTTAACAACATTTTCATTGATTTTGGATGATTCACCCAAAGAAACATATAAAATAGAAAACAAAAGTAATACAGAGTAATTTGCAATAATTATAGCTAAAACAAGAATGGATTTGACACTATAAATATGTAAATTAGGTACTTATCATGAGACGACTCCAACGTGCTTGTAGCTTGGTTGTCATAGTGTTTGTATTTGTTTGTGGACGCACTAATAAAAAAAAGTTTATAGGGAAAAAATGTGTCTTCAAATATTCTACAACCATGGGGTAACTATTCCAATTTCCCAATAACATACACTCATTATCTTCATAACCATCCTTCGTGATCGACCATGTCAAGACATCCCACTCCCTTTGGAAACTAGCCAAATTTACCTTCGTTACTTTTTCATCTTTCTCGGATTTCTCTATCTCTTTTTGTTGTTCTCTGCCAGTAGTTTTCTAATCCTTTCCATCTCGTTTTTTTCTTGGTGGTAGAATTATAGGCTTGCACTTAGTTTGCACATTGTTCCATATATAGAACGTGCAAAGAAGATGATGGGCGTCAGGGAAAACCCACTTTATCAAATTCATCGATGGTTGCTCCGTATTCGTAATCGCCTTTGGAGTATAACATTCTTTGTAATTTCACTTTTTGTAACGCCAACACATAATCTTCCTTCATCTCGTCTTTTAAGAAATAAATTTCAACACTAAATGGAGATTTCGTAGATGTTTTTCCGACAAAATTTAACATTGGCACATTATACTTGTTCATTTTTTAGACACTCCAATTTCATACAAATATATGGACTTTAAAAAAGATTTTTCGCAAACCAAATCAAGCAACATACGTACTGCAAGCTCAAATTTAGTTTGAGACTAAGATCATATAACCACCTAGTTTGAGACCAAAGCAGTGTCTACCGAATCCAAAAAGTAAGCCGTGTTTACGTGACCACTAAGTCCACCAAGTTTTGTCCACTTCAAGATATCCACCAACTAGTACAATCCCCATAAGTTAGCCGTCCATCCCAAATATAAATGTCGACATAATTTTGACACTAAGCTACTTTGTTCCCAAATCTTTCCATCCACCCAAGATCCTTGGTTTAAACGAAATCTTTTGGAATTTGGTAATAATATCGGATAGTTTTAAGAATATGAGAATAATATTTTTGAAAATAAGTAATAATATTTAGGTTTTTAAGTTAAATCCTTTGATCTAAGGCAGTTGATCCAAGGGTTAGAGTTGAGGGGAAGAAGCTATAAATAGTTAGTAATTCATTGGTGGTTAGGAGGAAAATTCTTGGAGTTACGTTCTAGTGAGAGAACCCCTTCAGAGACAGGGAGAGAGACGATGAGATCAAAAAGTTATTTAGCGTAGAACAAGTTCGAAATGGTGGTGTTGCTAGATACGATTCGCGGAAGCATTCTTGTTGGTCTTCACAAATGCAAGTGACATATATCGTTACATAGTCGCGAAACAGGTAAGAAGCATAACCCTTGTAAATATATGGAAGAGTCTGTACTTGCGATGAAATCATGTTAACATGAGAAAATAAAGAAGACAAATATTTTCTTAGTCTGCTTATGTGTTGAAGGTGGTAGTTCTTTTTATACGTGATTGTTACGCAAACAATAATTTTATACCATATCTCGAGTGTTGACTCCATAACATGCTATTTCGTTGTAAGTTACTTACTCTTGCATCCAAATGATAAATCATTTATATTGCGTACTATCATGTATATGTGCCTCTATTATACTTGGTCTACTTTAGTCTTAAGTGAATCTGTTGGGTGAATACGTGTTTGGTGTATACATGAATTTGATTGTTTTGTCTTTAAAATTTATCTCTATAAGTTGTGCTACATGGTCATTGTTTGCGTGCCGTAAGTGAACTAAGCAATAGGCTCTTGTGTGTTCTATGCTATATGAGAAGGTCTTTTGCTCGTCGGGTAATAATAATAATAATGCTACGTTGATTGGTGATAGCTATAGTTCATTGCTCCATGATTAGTTGCCTTGAAATTAATTTTGCACAATATTAATAATAATAATAATAATATTGATTTGGATAATTGATATCTTTGTTTCGGTGCCGTCTTAATAATATATTTCACGATATAATAATTTTTATTAATAATAATAATAAAAAGAAGAAGAACAGGTAGTTAGCTCAGTCGATCATTCCCGTTTCCCAAAATGTTTGATGAGTTCCAGGAGATCCCAGGTTTGAGTTCCTGATGGCGCAATACTGTAGAATTTAACATGGAAGGTAGAGTTAGCTTGTCCCCCTTACGATATAATCAACCCCCTTATCCGTTTCGGCTTCCTTGAATGTAGTACGTTGTTGGAGCTTGATTTTATCCAATAATAGTAATAATGTTTTGGGGTTTTGATTAAAGTTTGCTTTTCTTTTACAAGATTTAGTGGGTTATATTCATTGGTTTATAACTTAATTAATGGATATTTTCTTTATTTCATATGGTCATTTTCGTTATATACTTGTTGTAAATTAAAATCCTAATACCCAAAATATAAAGTAGAGGTCAATCTACGGATTGGACTGGCTAGGTGCCTCACACCTTCCTAGCCCATATCTGTGAATTTTGGCTAGTGCTTCTCTTAGATCCCAACTCTTAGTTGGATGGCGGCCTCCTTTAATAATTATTACAGGTGCATTTCCATTTTAGAAACTTGAGAAATTTATTGGGTCTCGTCTCGTAGATTTTCGACGGTATCTATAACTTTATATGCTCATTCCATTAAGATAATTTGATGAAAGCATTTTTTTGACGTTACAAACTCCGGATAAGCCATTAGAAGATGTATCACTTCCTCAGTTTTATCTTTCTCATGGATTGTTCTGTAGTTATCCTTTCCCCCCAAATACAATAATTGTTGCATAATTTCTCTACTTTCCTATGTCTCCCTTCTCAATTTTTTTCTTGCGCTATCGATGGTACCCAATGAAGATATATTATTTTTGTTTAATGCCTTGATGTTACTAAGGATATCAATAGGTCTAGTGCGTTTCTTACTCAACGCATCTACTAGCTCCACTTATTTTGGGTGTGAGTCTTGCCGCATAAAGATGATTGATCAAACTCTCCGAAATTGGATGGTTATGATGACCCGAGAAAAAGACACTCAATAACCACACTTTCTTGTCCTTGTTGAATTTAAATTGAAACTTAAAAGAGCAATAACTCTTCTTTGTATGACAAGTATTCTTCTCCCTCGCAGTCTTTGCTTTATAGTCATAACCCTTAGTTTGATGAATCTTGTACGTCCCACTACACTCGCAAACCATTTGAAAGTTGATGGTTTTTACTTGATTATTCTGGACTATAATGCACATCTTTTTTCAACCCTTGTTATCTAGCCTACTTATTTGCTTCTTCTTTATCTTATCATTTAAAGTTGTTGGCATAGTGATCACTTGTATCCTCAAACAACGCTAACAAGTGTAAGTTGATCATTCATTAGTTCAGGTATATGCTCGATCTATGAAATAAAATAAAATATAACACAACATTAGTCGAACAAAATATCTAAAAACCCTACCTACGGCTAGAGCTAGGTCTATTACCCTAAAAGCCAGCCATAAGTGACTCCATAATCACTATACGGCTAGGTTACCTAGGCGTAATCAAGTAAAAGGTACATTACGGCTAAGTCGAGACCTTTGAAAGCCAACCTTAAGTGACTCTGAAATCACTATACGGCTAGGTAATCTAGCCGTAATCAAGTAAAAGGTACATTACAACTAGGTCGATACCTTTAAAAGTCAACCGTAAGTGACTCTGAAATCATCATACGGTCAGCTTACCTGGTCGTAGAGAATAAAATTAAATAACATTTTGTTATAAACTAATATTTATTTACTATGTTTCCCTTATGTCTAAGATTAAAATTTCCAAATACTTGGGTACCAAGTCTCCTATCCATATAAATAGAGACTTAAATCCTTGTAACTCTACACACATAAATAAAATTTTTTCTCATATCTTCCTCTCTGTTGTGCCTCTTCCTTTTTATATTCTAGTTTCATAATATGTTATCAGCATGCAGCTGAGCAATCACAGCAGAACGAAGAATTTGTTAAACTTTTTTAAGTTTATATCAGACGATACTAAACAAGATAAAAGAGTTTATGTCATAAATATATTTCTACTTTTAAAAAGGAAGGATTTATGTCTATATATATATATATATATATATATATATATATATATATATATTAAATCTTCAGTTAGGTTAAATTATTATATAATGTGCACTGACTTTGTTACTTTTTGGTTTTTGTACATGTAATACAAAGCAATATCTGGCCGTTCGGATCCAAAGCTGCATAAGCAGAAGATGCTAATACCAATACCAATACCAATACGATGATGCGAATGATTCGAAAGCTACAACGATGATTTATTATACATTAAATATTTTTTCTTACGGTACATTAAATATTACTATTTAATCTTGAGTTTTTTTAATTATCTAATATGTAAAATATGCACAAGAAAAAGTACTAATATACGAGGTGATCAATTTAAACGAATAATTTTTTATTTCTTTTCTAGTCCTTTTTATAGAGAAATAAAAAAAAATCATTGAAAGATGGTTTATAGTTTTTATTCGTCTAATAAAACTATAATCATCAAAAAATTGGTATTATCGTAATTTAATTACCTCTACGGTAACTAATCATGTACATGGTTGAAAAATCTACGACCAATTAAATTTGGTATCCTTGTCCCTCAAACAAGGATCATGTTATTTACACATATGGTTTCTATTTATTTATTTTTTGCAAAAAACCATTCGTCGACCACAAAGTGGATTTTTGCAATGTGACAACCAAAACGATAATTTTTTTTTGTCGATTCGATTGTGATAAACAATATAAAACTAATTGGTGATTTCTCTATCGTTTCTATAAGATGAGAGATAAAATAGATTGGCATATTATTTTTTTCACCTTGTCAATATGGTGTGATTATTTTTTGTTGGTTCTAAAAGAATGACAAGGATCATAGGTTTATAAGAAACCTTTACCATCAAATATGGTTTTATTTAATAATAAACCATTGGTTTTTATTTCTTACAAGAAACCATTCATCAACCACAAATTGGATTTTTGTTTTCCCAAAAAAGAGAATAATGATAATAGCTTTATTATTTTTGTAAAGAAGCGTTTTCTCTAAATCAATCCTAAAAGGATGAAATACCTTTATGGTATTAACAATTCAAAATATTAGTAAAACGAGGAATTGATGCATTCTCGAGGGATATTTAGCAATTTTAATTTTTCCTCATGGTAAATTTCCAAAATTTGAAATTGTTCCACTTATAGTTGGAATACGTCAGGACACTACAAATCAAAGGGTGTACGCCCGGCTTGTTAGCCTATATCATTAGTCCTTGTAGCGACTAAATTAATCTTGAAATTATTTTCTTTTTACAAAAGAAAATATCCATAATTTTATTTTGAATCATTATATCGTTGGCCCTAGAGGTCACAAAATTAGTGGAGATCTATTTGCATATTTTATATGCTTTTGGCTTTAACCAATGAAATTTTGGTTTTCCAAGAGTAATCCATGGTTGATGGTAAATATGTTTGCCTAGAAACCTACAATTTCTTTTTATGTTGAAAGGCATAAAATTTTATGGTTTTTGAAGACAATATGTGTGGTACATAATTACCATGAGTATATGTCATCGAATTAGTCGGGTAATACTTTACGAAACTTGTTTTCATATATGAGATATAAATAATTCCACCATAATCAGGGGAGACTATATACTAGTAGACGTTGGTGTTCAGTAACTTAAAAGTTTTATCAATTCCTTTTCCATCATAATCAAATTGAAAAAGGTTGTCACTGAATAGGCGTGAAAATGTCTCGTTATGCTTTTATATATGCTTTTGCCTCTTGAAAAAGCAAATCCAATCACATACAACAACAAGTAGCATATTAGAAGAGGCTACAGATAATGCTCCAGTAGAGTCTATCAAAACAAGATCCACATTCTCATAGTTCATATTTCCTCACTGGAAGATGGGGAGATTATAATGCACGTGGGGGCTGGTACCAGTAGTTTTGTAAAATTTTCAAGATAAGCATATACTTGAGAATTGTGTAAGATCGTGTTAAGCTAATATAATTGTCGGATATTCATTTACAGTAGCTGCTGAAATAATAAATGATGGTGATTGTGAACCCCTCTACAGAGGAATATCGACAAATGTGATTGGTTGGCATATAATTCAAATTAGATTAGATTATTGTAATTTATAGATTGACGCAATAAAAGGATCCTAGCTAGACTTAACACCTTAAAAGTGTCAAGCCTAAAAATTACTGGTTGGTGTTAGTCATATTGTGTATTAAGAGAAATAAATCGTTTTAAGAGCGATTGAGGGTTATATGTTCAAACCCTAGGATTGGTTTAATAATACTTTGTTCTCCCTATATGACGGATTTGGCGTGATAGTCCTTGAAGGACTCATATTGCATTCACATACTAAATGTGATCGGAGAACATATTCGAATTTGTAATCCTTAGAGGATTCAAATTATATTTAGGCAGCCACTTGACTCGATTATGTTAGGTTTGCCAATCCTTTATGCGTTTTTAGTAATTTGGTACAAAACCAAAAATTCAGATTAATTAGTTGATGATATCAACTTTATAGGTCTCTTAAGGAGTCTTTAAAAACACAAAAATCCACGCTTTAGCAGCATGAATATTATTTTCTCTTCAATTTGAAGTTCAATATTATGCTTGACTAAGACTTGTCTATGATATAGATTAGAGTTATTATTTTGATGTTTTTTTTTTGTAATACTCATATAGTTGAGTTAGCATCCATAAATACGTCAAAAGTTGTACTATTTTCTCTTTGTTTCAGGTATTGTGCCATGTGGTTTTCCTGACAAGGTATTAACAAGACAACATCTCATTAACGTTGAAGTTTCATTCAAAATGTTGATATTGTGTTATTCTTCCTTCGTCCAGATTTTTTCCCATTGGGTTTTATTGGCAAGGTTTTAGTGAGGAAATTTATTCAACATGGTGGTCATCCAAGGGGAAGTTATATAATTTCGGTTATTTAGTGGATACCCACATTTGATTAGACCAAATCAACATAACCACCCCCTAGGAATTTGAATGTCCTTTTAAGCCACATAAGATTCAATCGCAAATACATTTTTTGATCACATATTGTAATGTATTCGTATCTTGGCACTTTGTTGAAGAAACTAGATCAACTGCTTCTGCAAATCATTTATAAGAAGTTAGCGATCAATGACACAAGTCCTTAATGTGTTTAAAAAAATATGAAGACTCGAGAACACTATTATTCGAAGACAATATGGCTTGTGCAACACAAAATAAGACTTCATCAACTAGAAGATTTCTTCACGAAAGTATTGTTATCTCCGACATTCAAGAAATTTGTTCAACGAAATTGGAAAGTCTAGACTCAAAGATTTGCAAGCCAATATTTAATTGAAGTACTTATCAGGGGGAGTGCCACCATCAAAGGTGCATTTACTGGACTTATCACGTTGTACTCTTTTTCCTTCGTCAAGGTTTTGTCCCGCTGGGTTTTCCGTGTCAAGGTTTTAACGAGGCAACATATGCGTGTCCAACACTGTCTAAAGTCTTTACATGCTTATGCAATTTCAGGTTTTCCTCTTTCGAGTTTTCCTGGTGTATTTGTAATGACTAGCCACATTGGTCATCATGGGGGAGTGTTATAAACCAATGTTTATTTACTATGATACCCTTGTGTCTAAGATTAGAGTTTCCAAATACTTGGGGTACCAAGTCTCATATCCCTACATACATGAATAAGAATTTCTCTCATCTCTTCCTCTCTATTTGTGCCTCTTCTTTTCTACATTCTAGTTTCATAACACATTTAATATTCTCATGCATCTACAAATGAATTTTTCCAGTTGTCAGCATGGTCATAGGCTCTTTTTACGGTTAGGAGTTCATGATTGCCCAGTCGTAAAGTTAGGTTACGACTAGGAGATAATGAGTTCCCAGCTGTAAAATGGGTTACAACTGCAAATTTTGGTATTTCAAAATGCAAAAAATCCAATTTTTTACTTACTTGAAAAAATTACAAGCAAAAAAAATTGTATTGGAGTTAAGTTACATGTATACCATACTATTTGAGCATATGTTTTTTCATTTGCTTGGCTTAATTCTTCACTTAAATGATAATAAGGTTCATAAGAAAGTTGAGTTTGAGTTTGGGTTAAAAATTATTGATTATCTAAGAAATTAGCCATAAGTGATCATTAGAAAGGGGTACAAATACTTTGTTTAATTTGGAAGATGAAGCTTCACCTACATCAAAATTCTTGTTAGAATCACTCATTTTGGTTGAATACCCTAGATTTCTAGATTTTACAAATTGTTTTCTCCTTATGCTACTTTTTTTTCTACTTCTTTTCCTATAAAAACAAAATAAATTTAACTATGATTTTCAAACACTAGATATAAATCAGTTTCTTTAATCTAATCATTAATATTTAATTAGCTAAACTAATTAAGTTTACTCACACTAATTAACCAAAGACAATTTAACCATTATAAAAAATACTAGGATAAGGGGTTATTAACTTTATAACATAATGACCCTATTTTTTCATTACGTGGAGCCCTCAAAGAAAAATCAAAAGCCCAAAAACAGCCTGGCTTAGTTGGGGGCTTGTCAGAATAATAAGGGGATATAGGAAAAGACAAAATAGGATCACCGAAAAGTAATACCCCTACCCCTTAGCCATATATTTTTATAAATGGTTAAACTACATCCATTTGATTAGTCCTAATACATGATTAGTTTAATTAATTAATTAGATTAGATTGGTTACATAGATTATGGTTAGAATTAAAATTAAAGTTTTTTTTGTTTTGTTTTATTAGTAGAGAAGAAAAGGGTTTTTTGGAGGGAAAAAATATATGAAACTAGGGTTTAGAGAAATGAGTATTCCAATGCTCAAAATGAAGAACCCATAACTCAAAACACTCAGGTTAACTACCAATAGCTTACGAATGGTCAACTTTTTTGTTTAAATCATCGAATCATTATGGGAAAGCAAACACACAGTGTAAGGTTGTTATGATCTTGAGGTTACTACCATGACAATTCTGCAAAGGTCATCATGGTTGTAACATTCAACACTGACGACCCTAACCTGCAACTTTACCAGTTTATGAAAAATCGTCAAGGTCGATAAAAATAGACCATGATGACGCTAACTACACCATTTTCACTTTTTGATGGATGTTTTGGTGTGATAGGGTCACATAGGTTCACACCCTAAACCATGACGACTCCAATATGCCATTATTTGGGTGAATTGGGGCCGTTATGGTCAACATCAATAGACAATGACGACCCAAATAGACTATGGGTCGTTATGGTTTATGAAAGGGTCGTCACAGATTATGTAAAGAGGGTTGTCATAGTTTTAGGTAAAACCGATGCGACCCTAAATAAACTTTTTGTTTTCAGGAAAATAACCAGTAAGGGTCGGCATGGTCGAAAATAAAAAACCATGATGATTTTTCATAATTTTAACATGCGTATGAAAAGTCGTCATGGTCTGAAATTTGGGACCATGACGATTACGACGATGAATTGATTTCAAAAAAGATATGGAGGAATAAGGGTCGTTAGAGAGAGGAGAAGATAAGAGGGTGAATGATTTTAGGTTTTGATTTTAGAATAGAAAGGGGGCTGATGGGTTTAAGAATATTAGAATTTTAGGTTTAGTTATTAGGGAAGGGTAAACTAGTATTTTCATTATCATTTGGCACCCCCTGTAATTTATGGAGTGTGAGAAGATTTGTAATAGCCCCCCTATTATTTCCACAAGCCCCCAATTAAGGCCAAGTTCTATGCACATAGCTAATGATCATATTTGATCAAAAACATCCACTATGCACATAGAAAATGATCAAATTGACCTCTCAAACGCTCTGATTTGAGAAGATGCTATGCGCGTCATAGTCTTTCCCGCCTATAAATTCACCATTTCAAATCAAATTTTTACACAAAAAAAATTCTTACTTTCTCTACTTTCTACTCTTTATTTTCTACATTTTTTTCCCAAATGACAGAAATTGCAAATCTTGATTTGACAACACAACTAGATTTTTTCTGGAGTCATACTTAAAGCCGCTATTAGTAAGATATGTGAGAGTTATAAGAAAATAGTGAATGAAAAAAGAGGTCTTCAGGTTTTAGATGTTAAGCAAGTCGCACCAAAAAGAAAAAGAAAAGTTCAAGACAAGAAAAATGAGGGTAAAGAAAATTTGAAAGTTAGATGTAGTACTTCTCACAAAAATAAGGGAAAATCTTCTCAGGAGCGGATACGTCAAATAAAGATAAACATGAGGCCCAAGATTGTCAGAGATTTTTACTGAAGTTTTTAACTTTTTACTACCCTTGGTATATCTTGTAAAGAGCACAGTATAGTAGTAAATTTATATAATGAAGATTTGTGTAATTGAGATTAGTGTTTAAGTTAATTGAATCAAATTATTAATTAAACTTGCAATCAAATTAACTCAAATTATTTTCCACTTTTGACCAAATGTAATTTCTCTTAACATTCATGCATTTAAATTTATAAGTAATTAAATTAAAACAGACTAATTTTTGATTCAATACATACATATTTTTGATTCAATTAAAACATAAAATTAAAACCACACATTACTTCCTGGTTGATTTCCTGTCTGAGGAAATATCAAGTTATCATCTGAGGAGTAGCCCCCCTGTGCTAACATGGCTGTTATAGTAGCAACTTGAGTAGCTCCAGGAGGTTGAGTTTCATCATCATCATAATCTCCAAAAGGAATCGAAGGAAGCTGAGAACTGGATGCCTCAACGTTTCGAACTGGTCGATACCCTGTTAAGCCTCATATTCTTGGTTGAGGGGTATAAATATTTGTAAATAATTGATTACTCCCTGGAGTTGTGAAATCCAATCCTCCGGACTCAGGTGTCATATAAGTTTCTGGCAAGTTCTCCTCTGGTGTGGCAACACTTCTTTGAATGATTCTACGACTGCCTCTGCTTCTATGACTTGTTTGACTTCGTTGACTCTGATGACTTGCTTGACCTGGACTGGATCCATCTGGAATATCAAGAGAATGTGTTCGTCATATGTTCCAGGAGCCCCATGTAATGTCTCTCCATTTGCTCTTGTCGCCAATGATAATCATTGAACCTTTGCCACATCTCTTGTTCTGAAGCTTGTGATGTCCAATACGGATACGTCCAATCCACAACTTGAGAAATCATTGGAACATTTATATGTTCCCCTTATAAATTAATACTCGACATCTCTCAGTCAAACGGTGGCATGGCAAACGAAGAAGATTAACCTCCCTGGCCATTGGGATCGTACCACTCCAAAAAATTTCTTGGGTTTAACCAAACCCATTTACCAAATTATGTTTTTAGAGTGCTTGAAAGCCTAGTATTCAAGTGCATGTAACACTCTTAGGCTATCGCATTAGTAATGCTAATAATGATGATTAGTAGATGTTATGAAAACTCTAAATATTTTAACTTTAAGTATGTACAACATGTGTCATCTAAGAAGATAGTGAGGGGCATTTCAGTCTCAGTAGTGATAATAAAAGGAAAAAGCGAGATCAATTAGAGAGAGTTTTTCTCTTCCTGGATTCTACTTCTCTTTCCTTTCTCGAGTGAATTTTCTTAGCTTTGGTTCAAGGGAAATTTTCCAGCCAAGTTAGCTACCATTATTTCCATGTGTGATTTATATGATTTTGAAAACCAAGGGTTGAAGGAATAGGTGGTAAGAATTTTTTGGAGATTGAGTTGTTTTGGATTCGAGAAAACAGGGAAGAAAACGCTTGCTGCTGTTGTGGAATTAGTGTTAGTGTGTGCAAGATTAGGAGATTATTTAGAAGTCGAGAACAACAAGGAACATGGGCATGCATTAGTAGATGATTTGGGGTTATATTTAGACGCCGAAAATCAGCAAGAATCAAGGCTGAAAGGGATCTTCTACCGTTGGTTTTAGGTGATAGATGGTTTGGATTTTGAATGTCTAGAGCCTTGGTATGATGAGGAAGCTTGGGTATGTTCCCTAAATCGAAATTGCAGGAAAGAAAAAATTATTAAATAGATTAGAATATAGCACCATGGATATCTCATATCCCAACAATCTTCACACCTGCAAAGTGTTTGATGAAAAGCTTGAAAGAAGATGACTCTTATTTCTCTTTGATACTAAGCAATTTGGGGTAAGCTTTCTAACGCTATAAGCAAGATTACCATGACGTATATGTTGTATGTTAAGGTCATAAATAGTTTGAGATTAATCATCTCCTTAAGTAAATGTGATTGTATGATAAACATGAAACCGTATTAATCTTTGGGTTAGCTCATTTTGGAGACTTAAATAGTTTGTTAGCTACATTTTGGGTTTAGTATGGAATTTTGATATAGCTTGCCTATTTGTGAAGCTTAGAACCTTAAGTAGTCTGCCAACTCTTTATTATGTGTATCATTTCTCTTAGAGAAAGATATTATGATTTAATTATTTAGATTTAGTATTTGATTGAATGGTTGTGCTGACAGCGTAACGATATGTCTTCATATATGGTTGAAATTGTAGTTGGTTGTAATGGTATGAGTAAGCTTATTTCTAATAAAATGGTACTGGTCATGAGACTAATTTTGCTGCTTTGTTGTACTGTTTAGCTAGAATGTGAGTTTTGTCTATTTCGCTACTAGATGCCTTTGTACATATCTTTTCTTCACAATTCTCTTTTGGTTATGGTATTGAGTAAAATTTAGTGCAAATTGACAACTGGAAAGTACACTAGATGCATAAGGAGAAAATGCATGGGATTTTATTTATGTATTATTATGATTTTACTATGCATATTAATTGCTAACAGTACAATAAAGCATCGTCGCTACCTCCACCAAGTTCAATAGTTGGGTTCTTACGTGTTTTTACATATGCAATGAGATATACATTATATAAAAACTTTTACATATATATGAAAGTGATGTTGTTGCTATGCTACATTTGCTTGCATTAAATTCTCATGGTTTCAATACTAAATATGACCTATTTGCTATGTTGTTGGTAGTTCTAAATGATAATTTGGATTGGATTTCTTTCTTGACCTGATAGTGATAGGCTATTATCATTTTGGATTGTTACAAACGGACAATCAAATATCTCATGGATTTAGCCCCATTCATAATATGTATTCCATGTGGCTTGTGAGTTAATTATAATATTGGGATATCGTGACAACGAGTCCTCAAGCATCTTTTTATTTCGTTTTCGTTTAATATTTAAGTTGGACTTATATTGATATCTTTGTGATTTGTTTATGCATTCAAAGTCGTGATGAGAGGAGACTGTTTTGTGCTTGGGAAATATTTGTTCTCCTTTTCCCCTCGCCTCATCTAATTAAGCTTATAAGTCCTAAATGTACAGTGCAGGGGAATGTTGTCATGTGTGAGAAGTTAATTAGTGGTATTGTTTGGGATGGATTTGCAGTATAAATTATTGTTGTTTTTATCGTTGGGTAATAGTCGAGAGATTTTGATCATGTACAAGTTCAACATTTTATATCATGGCAACTAATTGTCTGCACCCCGTTCTTTTCTAAATTGCACACCTTTGCATTTGGGTACATTGAATCATATGGTATTTAAATTCGTGTTCGTGGATTTACTAGTTCCCATTTTGTATTTGAAAAAGCTTTTTTATTAGATCGATGTTATTTTATCCATCGCGTATGGCCCTGTAAGCAAATATTTACCACCTGAAACTATAACGTATTTTGTTTACTAAACTACATTTATGAAAGAGCATTGTCTTTGTTAATCCCTTGTAATGATAGTTCTGGCGCTAGTCTTCACTATCTCTAATAATATGATCTTTTTAAATGGGAAACAACTTTCTATGATAATATTGTTTACAATGTCAAAATGTGAACTTAATACTCCAACCTGTGACCTGTTGCTCTTGATTCTGCATTTTACTTTGTGTATGGGGTGGTAGGATCTTGGTAAATCCTATTATTTCTTGTCTGATTTGAATTTAAGAAATTACTATTAACTTGAATGTATACTGATCTGCTTATTTTGCTCTCGGTTTTGGTTATAGAGACTGTCAGATTTGATTCCCATTGATTGTTAAACGGTGAAGTGGAATCAGTTTACTTGATGGCTATAAGTTGTGAGTTGGCATTTTGGGAAATGTGGATTGTTTTGGGGACCGTTAGCTTATTCAGAGTAGTGTTCTACTCGTAATTCATTATGTACATTGTAAATGGAATCAATTTACTTGATACATAAGAAGAGATAGTTGCTACCATTATGTGTAGCTCATACTATCTAAACAAAGAGTGATGAACTACGGCCGTGCTTGATATCTTTGAGCTATGAAGGAGAGTATGTAGGCAGTCGTTCTGCGGTTCAGCACAAGGTTGTTCATATCATCAGAAAGTGTTGGTTGTTGCGCTACAGTTCATACCATATATTAAGAGATGATTGCAACCTTCACAGTATATATATCATTTGCAAGAGGTAGTGATAGACATAATTTTATGTCTTATTTGGGCTCATATTTATATTGCTTTTACTCGATTTTCATATTAATAAAGTTATTTTAATTGTGTTTGTTATTTTAATTGTATTTGTAGGTATTTTTGAAGAATAAACAATTATGGAAAAACGAGTTTTAAAAGTCATAAAGGCACCCCTGGGAATTGATAAAGGCACTCACCTCCAATTGATAAAGACACGCATTGTATTGATACAGGCACCACCTCCTTTTATTTAAAATTGAATTTTGGCAGAAAAATCCTCTTCACAGCTACGTGAATTTATTCACGAGAATCTTAAAGATTTGGAAGAGCTTTTAGGACAAGAATACTTCTTGCCTTATAAACATGATATTCTATAGAAACTCGAAAACTTCTCTCGAAATATATATTTTCGTTAAAACAGGTTGTCCACATTAGAGAAAGAAATATTCTTGGTAGTATCTCAACAAGGCAACAGAACTAAGAGTTTCATTCTAATGGAAACTCCGTTGGAAGAAAAAGGGAAGAGATTATTCTCGGAGTTAAAAGTGAGAAAATATTCACGGGAGGAAAATAAGATTTCGGAGAGGAGAAAATATCTGAGAATATATTTCATTAAAACGAGAGGATTTTTGAGAGATTTGGAGTTGTTGTTGTTCTATTATAAATAGAGGAGATCATGGAAGAGTGGAGGGGAGGCTGGCTTTAGCCAGATTCGAGAGAAGTAGAAAAATTATGCAACTCAGTTCAGCACGGGAAGAAGAAGATCAAGAACATAAGTTTGTACAGAAATGTCGTTAATAACTGTTGCCAAAGTTTTTGATTATAAAAGTAAAGGCGGACGGTTTATGTTACAGTTCCAGCGACAATTATAATTTTAAAAAATATAGAAGCAGTCGTTTATTTATTAAAGAACTTTAATCTTTCTGCGGCACTTTTGGTCCGTTTTTAATTGTAATTCTTTAATTAAATCATGAATTAAATTGTTTCTTCTTTACTTTCTTCCATTCTTTTTGTCATGACTAGCTAGATATTTCTTCTACGGTAAAGGAGGAAGTTATTTTTGATGTGTAACTTCAATATTTAATTTATTAGACAAAATTATTCTATTTTATGCTTTTCAATGACTAATAATTTATCTTCTTTAAAAGCTTCATAATAATTGTTCTGAATAGTTTTTAAATTATTGATCTTTTATAAGCGAATAAATTAGATTTTTGTATAACGATTTAAGTCGTAATAATATTCTAAAACGTTTTATATTCCGAGGCATGAGATTGGGTTCGAAACTGTCTTGAGTAATTGTGAGAGTAGATTTAAGATATTAAATTATTAATTTTACTACCCTCAATAATAGTGGAATCTGAAACCCTACAATTCTCTCTTCCTAGTTAACTAATTTGTGTAATTATTTTATATTTTTATTTATTTAATTTGTTTCATTAAAAATCATTCTTTTTGTTTTAGCACATAAATTGTGAAATAATTAGAAATAATATTATCAATCTCTTTGGACGATTCCGTATTTGCCACTTCTACTTTGTAGTAGTAGTGCGATTGCGGCTATAGGTTTTAAGCCTATCTGGTAGTTGCAGTACTGGTTGTTCATACAACCTAGTGAAGAGATGATTGTTGTTTTCTAGTTCGTATCATCTGATATAAATGTGAGGTAAAGATGATTGTTACCTCTTTAAGGTAATTCATACCACCTGATAATTGTACAACCCGTAAGACAAGAGATCATTATTACCATTCGAGGTAATTCATATCATCTGTCTCGGCACGTGAGTTAAGCAATGGTTATTATCGTACGAGGTAACTTATATCATATGAGAGGAATGGTTGTTGTTCATGATAACAGTTCATACTATTGATTTGGAAATTACTAACTCTTTTGAGTAGTTTATATCATTTGAGAAAGATGGTATGTTGAGCTTGACCTAGTACCGTGAGTTGTCAGGCCCACTGGGGCTCCCACCTACGGGTGGCTACCCGGGAGATCGTTAGTTGTAACGGTGAGTGATATCTGAATACCCTGAAATTGGCACTGGCCATCCCTCACCAGTATAAAAACGATGTTTGCTGGCTTATAAAGCAGTTTGGGACAAATCAATGAATATTTGCTTGAAAATTCAAATTGCTCTGAATAAATTTGAAAATCTGGTTTCCCGAGTGGCGTATCAGAAAATTGGAGTTTCCAAGCGGGTCGTAACCCGACCGGTTGAAAGCAAAATTATTATGGTCCGTCACAGGGATAAACAAAGGAAGCTGGTGGGGGTTGGGATGTAAAAAATGTGAAATCAAGTTACAATCTACCTAGAGCTGGCACATCCATAACTCTCACATGTTGCGGCCCCATGGCAATGTTAGGTTTGCTAATCTTGTTGAACCAACTGATATAATCATGATCGTCAACAGGTTCCTCGACCAAGTCATTAGCATGAGCCCATTCTTGATTATTCTGCAACAATGAATGGTAATCCGCTAAGGAAAATCCCCCGCTTGGAACTGGGTTGATAGCTATTATTGTTCACCCCAGAAGTTGTAAAAGGATTCTTTCCCCAAAGTACCAAGCACCCTTCCGGAATTCAGCACTGTAAAACACCGATCGACGTAAACTCAACTGTAGCATCCTTTGAGCGGCGTCAGTGTGGTACTGTGGATGATCCACATACGACATAAACATAAAGTTTTGCCTTGTTCTGATTGTTTGTTGAATCCTGTTAACCAGTTCAGAGTGTTGACCGTCATCTGGCTGAAATGGGTACCAGTTGGCATACCGATATTTCTCTATAGTGGAAAAAACAACGGCTTGTTGAATAAGAGAAGGTTCACTAATACGGAAGTAAGTATACCACCAATATTGTGAAAAACATTGAGAAATTTAATTAGTTAGTTAGTAAATGTAACATTTATAATTTTATAAGAAAATTATAAACTAATTAGATATTTAACTCTAAGATTCCCCAAAAATAATTTAAACTTTGACTGGCGCCCGCGCAACTCCTGAGGCCGATGTAGATTGAAGATAAAAGTGCAAACCCCCGGTCATACCTTGGAGCTCTCTCTAAGTCCTCAAGCGCTTCGAGAAAACCAATAGGTGTCACTAAGGTAGCATTTGGAAAAAACAATTGTCCTATCACCCATAACAGAAACACTCTTTCAAGCTCATTATAGTGCTCAACTTTTTCTTCTTCAGGATCCTCTTTCACTTTCTCTGCATAGCGTTTTAAAAAAGCTTTCAACCCAGAGACTGTGATTCCACCAGCTTTAAGAACTTTTTGCTCATCATTTCCTTCCTCATCAGAAGCATACAATACAAGACATTCTTTCCATATATTTTGTGTTTTCCACTTTTGTTGGTCATATGGAACCATATCTCCCTCGCATAGTATTCCCGTCAACATATAAATATCTAACGACGTAACTCCTACAAACAACATTTTGAAATTAATTTTCGGTTATAAATCCTAAAGTTTGCTTAATCTAAAGTTTGCATCAACCTAATGTTTGCATAATCTAAAGTTTGCATAATCTAAAGTTTGCATATATAAAATCAAAAAAAAATATGCAAAAAATTAATTAGAGAACAAACAAACTTATCGCATTCGAAGTCCTTAAAATAGAACATATTTGTAGTCTTCCACCAACATTCTAATATTAATTGAACAACAACTGCCATATGGTTTTTAGGGTTTAACAAATATAAACGATGCCACAAATATTTGCAGACTCTTTTTTTAACTGCCTCAGGGAGCCACCCACACACGATATGAAATTCAGTTAATCCACCTCTTAGCCTGGTATACCGACTTCTCTCTTGATGGCCTGAAATATGATCTTCCACTACACCAGTGCCCGCAAGCTATCCAACCTCTTGGAACCCCTCATCTCTATCCTGATTCCAATTTAGTCTACTACTTGGGCCGCCTCTTGGTTGACCTTTTCTGTTTCTTTTATTTCTTAAGAAATTTATTATGGCAGAAGTTTCTTTTTGCAGTATTTTTTTTTTAACTCTAGATGATTTTGGTGTTTCTAGATGTAAAAATGTGAAGAGGAGATGGCTATTTATAAGCGATAGAGAATTGGTCGTAGGCGATGGGAACAATGTCGAGCGACATATTGTTGATCGGCAACGACCAATACTTGAATGCTGACGATCAACAACATATCACTCAACATAATTTCCATCGTCTAAAACTTTTCCTATAGTGGTGTACCATGTTTGTCCAACCACCTGACTAGATAAACTAACCTATTTAAAAGGGTGCATAGGATTTGGCCTATGTCTGAAAAAACAGGTTTCTTTCCTATGGGCAAAGGTGACATGTTCGTGCTATATGGCACGGTAAACCCAATAATACAATCCAACGGTCAGTACTAAAAGTAATTGATCGTTTCTTCTGTATGTATTTATTCAAGGCCATAGAAAAAACCCTATATTTTGCGTGTGTGTTCTCTCCTCCTCCCCCCTTCTTCTTCCTCCATCTTTTCTCATCTTCTATCTCTTCACATTCCACTTCTTCGTAAAACCCTTGCCCAAAATAAAGAAACTGTCTATTGTCTATCCCCCGTCTCTCAAAACCCTAGAGGCTTTTAAATCCCCAAATTTTGGTTGCTTACATAAATAGGGTTAGGGTTTGTTGTTCTTTCTTATATATATATATATATATATATATATATATATATAAGAGAGAGGGTTTAGTTAGTTTTGTTTGAAGATCCGAAGAAAAATTCAATGGCTGAAGAAGAAGTTGCAGTGGTAGTAGTTGAAACAGGTAATGATGTTACTTCTGTTCCATCCGATAATAAGAGGAAGCTTGAAGAATTCGAGCCTCAAGAAAATGAGAAAGAAGAACTTTCAGGAAAAGATCAAGGAGAAGTCTCTTTGGATTTGAATGTGAACTCAGATGAGGTTACTGACTCTGTTCCTGATGCAAAACGACCTCGTCTCGATGATGATTCTGATACTCCAGGTACATTAATTATCTATAGTTTCTTTTATACGTAGCGAAATAGGTTTTTATGTTGAAGGATCGGGTTTCGAAAGCAATGCTGTGCCATGTTTATATTTCAATATCTGAAACTAATTAGGACTTGTTGCCAGCTGTAGAGAATGGTCACCAAGGGTTAGAGTCGGACTCTGAACTAATAAAGAATGAGGAGCAGACATCTAAGGTGGATCCTCAAGATGACAATGCTGAAAATCCATCGGTGGGAAATGTTGATAGAGAGAATATTGAGACGGGTAATGTTCAACAGCCATCCGATGAGAATAAGCAGACAACAGATGGTCAACAGCCTTCAGGAGAGGATTCTCAACAGCATACTTCTGAACAACAAGAACAACAGCCGTCTGAGGTACAGAGTACATCTCGTAAAATGGAGGTCCCTAATAATAAGGTGTGTCAAATGGGCGAATGTTATTTTTCTTTACTCTGTCTTATTACTTTCTGGAACTTTTTCCGGTATCTGATAGTAGTGAAGTGCTGTATGAATCTTGACAACTGTGCGACTTCTTGGCAGGTTGGTGTTCTTATAGGCAAAGCTGGGGAGACCATTCGGTTACTGCAGAATAATTCAGGAGCTAAAATTCAAATCACAAGAGATGCTGAAGCTGACCGATATGCAACAACCAGGCCTGTTGAATTAATTGGAAGTCTTGAAAATATAAATAAGGCTGAGAAATTGATAAGGGATGTTATTGCAGAGGTATATTTTACTTTTTTTATTCTTTTCTTGATATAGCAAATAGTTCACGGTAACAGAGTTTCTCTCGGTCCCCCCTTGGTTCTTGATATTTTCTTCATATTTCATTAAATATCAGTATATACGTAGTTATATTATTGATACTTTACTGCTTTCTTTTAGGCTGATGCAGGAGGTTCTCCCTCCCTTGTTGCTAGAGGTTTTAATACTGTGCAGGCTAGTGGTGCGGCTGATCAAATTCAGATACAAGTCCCAAATGAGAAGGTTCGGCCCTTGTTACTGGTTTTTTGTTAACCAGTGATTAGAATGTGAGCAGTTTTGACTGCAGTTCGTGGGTATCGTTACCCAACAGCTTTAATGTGTCTAATTTACAAGCACATTTATATACAGGTTGGTTTGATCATTGGCAAGGGAGGTGAAACGATTAAATCCTTACAGACAAGATCTGGAGCAAAAATCCAGGTAGTTGATACCGTTAGGCTTATTTGCAGTGTACCTTGAGATGCAATGCGAGGTCTTCTATAACAAAGATCCATATGATTCTCATTTGTTTTAGTTGTTTGCTGAGTCCACCTATTATCTAACATTCTGTTTCTTTTAGCTTATACCACAACATCTTCCTGATGGTGACCAATCAAAGGAAAGAATTGTGCGAGTTACGGGTGATAAAAAACACATTGAGATTGCTAGGGAAATGATAAAGGAGGTTATGAATCAGGTTGGTTTGATTACCCACTTTCTCTTGAATATGTGTCTATGCGCAGTATTTGCATTATGGTAAGTATGAGATACCCACCAGGTCTTGTATTATATCATGTGTATCTTTTCTTGAATGTGTCTATACACACACAACCAGCATGTCAAATCGTTTCACTGAAAGCTAATTAGTTTAGTTACATGACTGAACAATATGTATTGTGGGGGTCCACTGTCTCAATATCATTATTGCTTTTGATAGTGTGAGATACCCACCCTTCTATTTTGTAACATTGATGGAGCATTTTCTTGGCTATGTCTGTTACTTCGAAAATAGTAGCTGTGTTGATGGTAGTTTAATGTAATTTCTGTTTGCATCTAGGTAATTTGGTTATTCTGACGTTTGCTCTCAATTGCATCTGATATAACATATAATCTTAGGTATTCACATTGCTGCTAGCTATTTTCTTTGGACCTTCTTATACTAATGGTTACTGTAGAAGCTAGACATAGGATAAAAAGATGCATGTTTTAACTGATAAACATGTTTAGAACTCATTCAATTGACACAATATTTAGCTAGTCTCTTACTTTTGTTTAAACCTAAAAGCACGTAGAATTTGCTGGAATGAAATCTTTATGTATCCCTCTCTCAGAATCTTTATTTTTGCTTTCATGTTTGCAAATGATAATATTAGCTACTCCAATTTAATTTTGCTCTCAATTATTCTCCTTTTGCAAGCTTTTGTGTGATTTTTAAGACACTTCTAGTCCATCCTAGTTTTTTGTTAAAGTTGTATGTCTGCATGATGCCAAGTTCGTCAAACTAGTGAAAATTAGAGTTCATTGTATCAATGCTTAATGTAGTTGAACACATGAACCCTTTATTACATCTGTTTGTACATGTAGTGGCTTCTACATCGCCGGTTTGTTCGATGCAGAAAGAATGTTGCATAGTCTCACCACGGGAAACAAGAGCATATTTTGTTAAATTGAACTCTTACCAAGCTTGCGTTATTGATGATTCATGATCCATGCGAAGATCACATGAATATAGCTAGGAAGATCTTACCTTCAGTTTAAGATATCGGTTACCATGGTTTATTTATGTTGAAGGTGCCGATTTCGAATTGGTTGGCTTTCAAAATGCAGATTGGGCTCAACATTGTCATGGTGTAGCAATAGACAACCATTCTCCACCCTGGTCCACTGAAGAAAGGTATCAGGCCTTTAACCTCGCGGTTGCTGTATGTTCCTAGTTGGTAAGAATGCTCCTAAGTCTTTAAGAATTAAAAAGCCATTCAAATGCAATAAACTATATCGTGATAACCTGGCTTAGTACCCCACATGTTCGATGCATGAGATAAGCGCTAGAAGAAATCTGTATACCTGTCAACTCAACATTGTTGAATTATATATCATAGTGGAAGTTAACAGAGGTCAAACAATCTAACAATGCCTTGCATGTTCTACGATTTGCATTGAAGTGCAGTATTATCTGTTGGGACGTCAGTTTTAGAGTGAGATCTACTTTCGTGTGATTTTGATATTTATTTCATTGTCTATATTCATGTTGGAAAATTAAGCATTGCTTTTAAGATGTTAATGGGATTATTTGAACTAGTTTGAAAGTTACGGAATGTAGGACATGTATACCCTGTGTTTCATTTTTTGTTTGAGATATAGGGACACTGAATTGCATATTTGCTCTTTGAATCTAGTGTTATCTGTATTTGTCAACTATGATATCATGCTTAGTTTTGACAGTTGCTGAGTTGTATGTATTAGTTAGAATCCTAGAAGGACTCTGGATAGAACAGAACATCGGAGTTGAATATGAGTTGCTGATCAAGTATGTAATTCTGCTTAATTTTGATAGTTGTTTCAATCTTTTCTGCTATCCCTCAAAAAGCATTGGTTGGTTTTTCATTTAGAGGTTCAGTTTTCAGCAGCTGTTGTAAATGAGAGTTTGGAGTAGTTCGAAAGGTGTAAAGTGTTTTCACCAACCTGATGACTTTTATTACTTCCAAAAAATGCCTTGGAGGGTTGGTTACTGGACAGTTGTGTAATTAGGTATGCTATCAGTGTGGATTATGGTTAGAGGGCTGGTGTTAGGTGCCAATAGCTGTAGTTATGTATTTACTAAAGTTCCCCTTATCAGATCTTACGGGTAATCAGATTATTTTGGTTACTAGTAGGAGGTATATAGATGTGGTGAACCTGTATTGCATCCATATCCAGCGTTGGAGGATGGAGATGTTGTCTTCCATAATTAAGGATGGGTAATATATGTAGGACTCCTGAGCTTCTTCTAGGCAGTATAATATATTTGATGCACAAACTGATTTGCCAGTTTTACTTCTTATGATATAATTGTAGGTGCAAATCTATGCATCAAAAGGTATATGCGGAGCATATGTGGCCTTCTTCTGGTGGTCATGTTATGAATCACCATTCTTTAATCATTTATTGGTTATCCATCAGGATGCCAAAAGATTGCCAACAATGATTA
>JAJJMC010019063.1:4782152-4808513 GCA_023531435.1 Papaver californicum
TTTATTGGTTATCCATCAGGATGCCAAAAGATTGCCAACAATGATTAGAAAATAACTGCATATGCCATTTATCTATTACACTGTTCACTTATTTCTTTACATATGACACCTTGCACTTCTTCCCCATATTTTTGTGCCTCATTTTGCATGGCTAACCATATAGTACGCTTTTCATGCGATATTTTCTTAAATGCAAGATGTAAGCTTATGTTAGTCATGTCATATTTTTATGTTAGCACTATATTATGTATGAATTGCTTGACACGAAATGCTGTTTAAATTTTGCTTGAAGTTGTGCATTGTTGTTACAACTTATGATGCAGATTCAAAGGTCTCTTGTGTTTGTTTGACTTGAAAATGCTAAGAAATAGTCGCATTCATTTAATATAATGTCAAACTTCTGAATTGTGCTTATTACCTGTCTTGACTAAACCACCTGCACTCTCTTTTTAACAGCTGCCTGTGAGGGGGTCGCCTCTCGCTGGTGGATATAATCAGCAAGGTTTCCATCCTCGTGGGGGCTCCTCAGGTCCACATTCTTGGGGGGGTTCTCGTGCTTCCACAGCTGTACATGGATCTGGCTATGATTATCCGCAAAGGGGGGGAATGCATCCATCTCATAATCCGCATTATATGCCACCTCCCACTTATGGTGGCTATCCTCCACAATCTGGTCATAGAGGTGGTAGCTTCAATGGTGGTTGGGATCACCAAAGACCTTCAGGTCCTGCACAACCTCATCATTCTCAAGGTGGTAGCGGTTACGATTACTACGGCCATGGGCAAGGCCAAGGTGGTGGCCATCCAGCTGATGCTCCAACGCATGCTCCCGTCTCCAATGCAGCCCCTGTTCGTGGCTCAGGCCCATCTACTCAAGGCGGCTATTATGGCGGAGCGCACCCGCAAGGTGGTCTAGAGTACGGGCAGCCCCCTAATTATCAACAAACAGCTCCTCCAGCAAACCAGGGATATGTGCATGGATACGAGGACCCAAAGTATGCCAGTTCACAGCCTGCCTATGGAGGACATGGAAATTCACAGCCAGGAGGGGGATATGGTGCGCAACCTCCAGTTAACTCTCAGCCAGGCTATGGACAACAACCATATAATGCTAGTAAGCCACCTACTTATGGCATGCCACCACAGGGGGGACCTACTTCCCAAACATATGCTGGTCCTAGGACTGGTCAACCTGGAGAGATGCCACCATATCAAGGTGGTCCTGCATATGGATCAAATATGCCAAATCAGCAGGGATACCCATATGCAGCAGCAACCGGTGGGCCTGCACAGCAAACATATCCCTCATATGGTGCTGCACCAGCTGCTTCCAGTGATGCGTACACGCAGCAACCACCTCATGTTTATGCCCAGCAAGGTGCCCATTCTGGTTATAGTCAACCAGGTGCTCAGCCAGCACCTGGGTATGCTCCAGGTGGTCAGGTAGGTGGCCATGCGCCATATGGGTCCACTCAAGCGGGTTATGGTGAGCAACCAGTTCCCAATAGTGCAGGCTACGGGTATCCCGGGACTGCAGAAGCTGGATACAGTAATCCAGCAGCGTCAGGTTATGGTGCACCAGCAAGTGGCCAGGCGGGTTATGTACAACCAGCTCCAAGTCAAACAGGTTATGATCAGCCTATACCTCAAACAGCTGGTTATGGGAATGCCCCTGGAGCAGCAGCAGCTGCACCGGTTGGTGGTTATGCGAAGAATGTATCTCCACAGCCTGGATATAATCAATTTGACTAGGCACAACAGATGTATGGTGGTGGTCAACACTGATGATCTGTCTGATGGGTCTTTCTGGTGAGAAGTTTGGAGTCTAAACATGTTGAAATTATTCTAGGGGTAGCTTGCAATACAATATCATATAGTTTAGGAGTGGATGAGAGGTTGCCTTGTAGGTGGGAATTTTTAAGTAGTTTTTTGTGTTACTATTTTCTCCTGTATCTCAGGTGAATCTGTTGTTTTCTTGGCTAGTGAAATGACATCTGTTATTTGAGCTTTCCTTATTTATTTTATTTTATTTTTGCTTAATCACGCGATTTATGGATTAACAACTCAAGAGTTTTACAATGTTAGCACAAAGCCAACTGATTACATGAAAAAGCAAAAAACCAAAGCAAACACAAACAAAACTACTTACGGAACCTGTTATATGCAACTTTAGGCATCTCAAGTTCCACTCTTCTTAAAAAATCAGGCCTCCAGCCAACATGCTTAACACTTTCACTTGCACACATTCTGGAGCCTTTCTTAGCTAGCAAATCTGCTGAGAGGTTAACCTCTCTGTAGCATTGATAACACTGAGCATCAGACAACACTCTACAGGCATTCAACCATCTGGCTTTAATAACCTGACGTTTTTGAGGGCTACAAAAAACTAATTTGGGAGATTAATTTAAACCCATCTAATAGATGTGGCTATAGGATAGCATAATGATATATAAAAATACCTATAAACCCTCTCAGTAATCAAAAAAATACCTTTAATCATTACACTAATAAAAGTATAAAAACCTAAGCCTTTACCATTCTTCTTCTCTACCAATTCTCGAATTTTTCTCTTCTTTTCTCTTGTTTTCTAACTACCGGTTGTGAGACAATCCAATTCATCGTAAACCGATTCATCGTATAATCGTAAACCAATTCATCGTCGTAATTATAATCTAAAGATGGCTAGAAAAAAGCAAACAACCCGTCAAGCTGGTAATACTAATTGACCAAATGTTGCCGAGAGAATAAGAAATAGAGAGATCGTTGAAGAACATAGTGAGGAATATGAAGAACATGAAGATGATGATCTAGATACGGAGACTGATTCCGACAATTAGCCTCTCCAGCACTATGTAAGGGCTCCAATAAGGTAAGGGTTTACCATTATTTGTGTTTATTTTGCTTCAATCGAATGAAATCGTCAATAGAATATCAAGGGTTTTAGGTTATTTGTCATAATCGGTAGTTTCATGTTTGTATTTATCTACAGATTATGTTACTGTTCTTCATTGCTCATGAACATCGACCATAATCGGTAGTTATATTTAGTCATTAACTACCAATTATATTCCTGTAACAAAATTTAGGCATAATCGGTAGTTTCGTATATGGTTAAACTCCCGATTGTGAAAGTTAGTGATTCCTCAAAACATACTACATAATCGCTAGTTATATTTAGTCATTAACTACGATTGTCCTCCTGTACCCAAATTTACACATAACCGGTAGTTAATTTTTTTATATAACTACCGATTATGTTAGATGGTTCAACCGGTAGATAGGTTATGAATTTGACTTCCGATTGTACTAATCGTTTGTTTTTGTGTTTATTTGACTACCGATTGTATGTGTGTCCATAATTTAGATTTTTATGTTCCAATTTTTATGCATAATCAGTAGATAATGTAGAGCCCGAGCTACCGATTATGCACAATCGGTTGTTAGTTTGTTTTTTTTACTACCGATTATAAACAATCGGTTGAGTTTTATGTACTTTGTCTACCGATTATGTAGTGATTAAACGGTGTCTTCTTGGAAATAATTGTTCTTTATTTTGTTTTTTTAGGGAAAGACGATCTAAGCAAGCCCAAGATACAATTGTTTCGGGGCCTCGTCATGAAGGAGGTAAGAAAGTAACTGCTAGTGCAAGAAGAGAAAAGAGCGCTAGCGAAATTGGTATCACCGAAGGAACTCAACCAAGTGTTCCAAGAAGTAGAAACCAAGAAGAAGGAGAACCAAGTGCTCCACAAGTTAGATACCAAGATGAAGGAGAACCAAGTGGTACACAAGGAGAAGGACAAGGAACAAAGAAGGTAATTAAGAAGAAAGGAGGACACCAAGTCCCCGCCTCTTTGAAAATGAAGGGTATTCAAGAAGGCCAAATCCCTGGGTTACCAAGAGATGGAGGAGATCTGTTATTTTGGATACAAAGACTCTTGGGCGAAAGAAATTCATTCAGCTAAGGTAATAATTATAAAACACCATTCTTAACCTATTGCTTTTTATTCGTAGAAGTGTTAACTATTATTCTAATTATTTTATAATTCCTCGTGTATATTAGGACCATTCTGATGCAGTTCGTCTACTCAAACCTACGGCTGCACCAAGAAAGATGAAAGATTGGCCGTTAGATGGTGAGTGTGAACGGTTCAAGCAAATCATACTGAACTCGGGGTTATCTACTGCTGCCGAGAATTCAATGTTACAGCATGACCGGGTGTCGATATCAGCCTTCACGGAGAGAATGTATCCTGAGACCGATACCTTCCACATGCCGTTTGGAGAGATGACGATCACCCCAGATGATGCGGTGCAGATTCTAAGTCTCGCTGACCATGGTACAATGGTCAAGTTTGATTATGTGAAGCAGTTAAGCTGGGAACAACTTTATTTTTACACTCAGAAGTTCCTTGGTTAAGATCGAGCGACATCCGACGATGAGTTCAAACGGTGCTTTCCTTACAAAACCAAACAGTTCATCATGGTTCACTTGATGAATATGTTCAAAGGCACCAAGGCTAAAGAAGAAATTAATCCATAGTTTAGCGATGACGAAGTCAATGCTGCATCCACTGCATATCTCTTCTGTGTTTTGGTATGTGTCATTTTCCCCAATTTCAGTGACAACCGGGTCGAGATCAACCTTCTATAACTTTTGCATCCTCTCAATAAAGTTCGTGACTATTCTTGGGGCACCGCATGTCATGCGTTCTTGATGGAAGAATTGAGAAAGGCATCGAGGGAATCAACTAGCCAAATTGTCGGGAACGTGAGCCTATTACAGGTATTTTGGTAACTCTATTGATGCTTTGATTGTTATTTATTTTTTTCTCTTTTAAGAATCAATTTTATCATATACGGTTTGATATGTACACTAGACATGGATCTATGACCACTTCTTGTCCCTCGAGTTGGCCAAACAGAATCCGATATGGGAGAAAGGAACACCCAGAGGAACAAAATACATCTTCGACAACAACCATTCAAGGTCTAAGGAGCAGGAATTGATTTCTTTGAGGAGGAAATTAGACTTGATGGCGTCCAAAGATGTATCCTTTGATCCATACATGGAAGACCGAGCTAGTAGTCATATAGCAGGAAGGTCTGAGTTGTCGTTTTACTATGGACCTTTGTGGAATCCCACTGGATTTGTCATGTACAATGCCTCTAGGGTGATGCGTCAAATCGGTTATGTCCAAGAAGAACCTTGGAGTCACATGCGCGGCAGGTTCAAATTGGACGTCGAGAATTCTACTTGTGGTAAGGACTCTATCACAGTATGATCAAAGATGGGAGACATGTCAACCGAGATGATGAAGTAGATCCACGCTATATGGTATGGTAACGGGAGCATTCTCATCTTCATGTGATCCGTGAAGATAAAGGAAAGACCACCAGGGTGTCCGATTATACTTGCATCATCAAAGACAAACCCTCTGGTTATGAAAGGCTGGTACGTAATGTTATTTCCTTTTGATTTTTATATTATGGCTTAATATTTTAGATAATAATCCTTTAATTGTTATTGCCTAAAAACAGAAAAAAAAAAAAAGGTTTGCGTTTTTCTCCAAGAAAGTAGCTGGGTGTATAAATGCGGGAGTGCCATTATCAATTGAGAAGATGAGAGAGCATAAAGACCTCATAGAAAACATTGATAATGAATCTTATGCTAGCAAGTTTGGGGAGAAAGCTGCGAATAAGCCTAAGAGGCTAGCAGCAAAGCATAGTAAAAGATCTCGCGGTTCGACGAGTGCTGATGGTGAAGGAAATGTCCCTGAGGGTGAAGCCAATGTCCCTGATGCTGAAATATTCTTAGCCCCTGGTGCTCGACGACCTCGTACCAAAACCAAAATTTCTAGAAATTACATTGTGGTTGTTTTGTCAGAGAACATCATTTTCAAAGTTGATTTCTAAGAAACTTGTTTACTTTATGGATATGTCTCTGGTGTTTAACATTACTGGTGTTTAATGTTCTAACATTTGAATGAATTTTATGTTCTTTTTGTGAATTATCAATTGATTTGCAAGAGATTTATTTTTAATAAATCATTTTGTTGAAATTTTACATTATAATCGGTAGATAAGTGGTTTGCATCACCTACCGATTAAGTATGTTCATCAACAATCGGTAGATAAAAATCTATCGATTACACCTACTGACATACAATCGATAGATAAATATCTACCGGTTACACTTACCGATGGAACTGCCTGTTCTGGACACATTTTACACTCTAATCGGTAGTTAAAAAAAATTCTTAGACTACCGATTATACATGTTCAAAATGTTGGAATTTTGATAATTTTTCGTTTTTGAATTTGGGGCAACATATACAATCGGTAGTTAAAAAAAATCTTAGACTACCGATTATACATGTTCAAAATGTTGGAATTTTGAAAAAAAAATTGGGGCGACATATACAATCGGTAGTTTAAAAAATTCTTAAACTACCGATTATACATAGACAATATTAATCGGTAGTTAATCATGTTCCCGTACTACCGATTATAGCAAGACAAGTTCTGTACACAAAAACAAGTATAATCGGAGGATTAATTTGTTAACTAAACTACCGATTACCATGGAATCGGTAGATACGATACTCCATTATCTACCGATTATGGGACGTCCATGGCATTAAATGCATGTAAAAATGATTTTTTTTTGTTAACGATCACAAAACATTTGAATTAATATTTTTCTATACCCAATGTTCAAATTATATATTCAAAATCAACTAATCACCATCCGAGGTCAAATCAATTGGGTCCTTTCCTGAGCTTGTTAAACGTTCCCAACGCTTCATGTTGGACTCGTATTGCTTCAACCACTCCCTACGATGGTTAGTTGGGAAGTAATCCGACCACCTACTCAATGGAGGTAATGGAAAATCATCCGTTAACCTTAAACCGATAAAATGATTGCTATTAACCCATGCTATAATGATTCGTCTCTTCTTGACCGACTCATCACACACCGTCCTTGTGGGTGTAAATGTAACACTCACTCCTAATAAAGGAGGACATAAATAATGTACCACACAGTTTAATACATCCGCTAAAGATACCCACATATCGACATTACCATCCAATACCTGGATCCGATCGTCTCCAATCCGTTTTGGTATTTTACACGAGTATATAACTCTTTGATCTCTTGTTCTCTAACATTTTTATCTCCTTCTCTCATCATTTCAATATGAAATTCCTTATCATCCAATAATTGTGCGGCCATCTTATTTCTTAAATATTATCATTGGGTGATATTCTCGGTAACCGCCTCACTAAAATCTCCTATTTGTTTCGAAGCAACGTGAAAACCACAGTTGCCATCCCCATCGACATCGTCGGTGGACACAACAAATGGTATAATGAGTAGAGGGAGTTGTTCTAAATACTCATCGTGTATAGGTTTGGTTTGACTTAGTTTGGAAGGAATCATAGAGACTTTAGGTTTGACTTGTCGTGAGCTTGGTCCACCTTGATCCTTCCTTGGACGACCCCTTTTCCTTAGAGCCGTCATATTTTCATACTCATCTTCAGTATGTTCATGCCTAGAAAGGTCACGTTGACTAGATAACCATTCCTTCAACTCTTTTCTTTGAATTGACCTCGGCTTTTCGGTATTCGGCCTACCAATCGCCTTTCCTTTCATTGGTTCCTGAACAACCTTTAGATAGGGGTGAAGGACTTCCTCTAAATAGTGCATCAATATTTGCTTTTGTGTCTCATTTGACGTAGAGAAACGCTCGAGTATTCATGCAAATATTTTCGTCTCCACGAACGACGCACCGTCAACCACCATGTTGCTTGGAGTGAAAGTTAATTGCTTCCAAAAGGGATGAATATAATTAATGTCAATCACTTCAATATACCTTCCAATCATGTGACGACACGGAAGTCCAATACCTATCATCGTCTTGCAGTTGCAAACCGTAGTCTCATCATCGTGATCTCTGTACAACTCCAATTGTTTTGTCATGAAATTTATTTCCCACCAAGAAACTTTATAAACTATACCCCTTAGGAGATTTTTATGTTTTAAATGTGCCAACGGGAATCTATGCCGACTTTTTTCCATTGAACCATAAATCTTAGTGAGGTCACGATTTGTGAACTCATGGATTGCTTCTTGGACCGACACAACCCCATTTTGACTACCGACTAGTATGTTCTTTAATCGTCCACGGGACCCCTCTGCAATGCTTGTTGCTTCGTTCTTGAATTTCCGATATTCATATGTCCATGCAAACACAAACTTATCCTTATGCGGCCCAACCATTGTGTTTTGCAATACTTAACTGGTTTGGGATATTTCTTGCCCCATTCATCCTCAAAGTTCTTCAATTTGTATTCATAAACTTCCTCCGTCATCGACCAAACTATCTTATCCCATGCTTTTAGAAATAAAGACCACTTTATTCCATACTCGACCCACTTTTCATCGGCCAACCTTTTCTCTTCTTCTCGTTCTTCCACGGTTAGTTTACTAATACATTCATCCCCTTCCTTCGACCTCTTGGTACCTTTGTTTCGTTTTTTAGCTTGGATATGATGTCTGCAATTGGATTTGATGTTGCATTGAATGTGCCACGTACAAAGCAAATTCTGGGCTTCTGGAAACACTACCTTTATTGCATTCATCAAGGCTTGATCGTTATCCGTTACAATAACCCTTGGAAAATGCTCGCCATTATAAATCGACCTTAATGTTTGCAACATCCAAATGAAACTCACATCGTTCTCAGCATCCATTAAGCCCCACGCCACCGTAAATGTGCATTTGTCCGAAGTGTGGCAAGCCATGTTCAACAACGACATGTTGTACATGTTTGTCTTGTAAGTAACATCTATCAACAAAATTTGATGAAAGCATTGATCCAATTGGATCATCTTCGGATGTGCCAAGAAAATATGAATCACCTTACCATCTCTTTCTTCTTTTCTCAACGTGTAGTTCTGTTTCTCAGCTAACCACTCTGATTGTTGCATAACCATTCGACCATCCCATTCCATCCTTTTGATCGTTGCTAGCGCCGACCTAATTGTAGACAACGAAGACAAGTTGTTGGGGTCGTTCGCCTTTATTAAGGCTGTTCATGGCCGGTTTCGGTTCGATTTCTTGCCAAACCGAAACCGGTATAGTCGGTTTTCCAAAAACCTTTCCAAAACCGTTCCATTAACCGCCGGTTTGGTTCTTACTCGGTTTCTTTCGGTTTCAGTTTTTTCCAGACGGTTTCGGTTAACCGGCTGGTTGTGTCAGTTTCATGAAACTGACAGTACAAAATTCAGAAAAAAAAACAGACATTTTTACATTCATTCTTCATTAAATTCCTGCAAACATTTAAGCAATTCAAACAACATAATATTTCTGCATACTTGGAACACAAACACATCCAAAAAATCCACAATTGTTTGTACACAATCTATTTTAACTTAATAGCCTTAAGGATCCACAATTGTTGTTCCCTGTTGTTGTTGCTGTTGTTGCTGTTGCCGTTGTTGTTGCTATTGCTGATGCTGCTGCTGTTGTTGTTGCTATTGCTGCTGTTCAAAAAATCCTGTTGCTGCTGTTCAAAAAAAGGCCTGTTGCTGTAAAAAAGCCTGTTGCTGCTGTTCAAAAAGGCATGTTACTGCTGTTCAAAAAATCTTGGTCATAAATAACAAGGATTATCATACAACCAAAAAGAAAACCATGTGCAAACGTACAACAACGCGTTCAGGCTGACAATAATAGATATTATAAACATTACTGGAGTTGATTGAGAATCTATATCTTCCATCTTTGTAGCAGGTATTACTTGAAACCTCTCATTCGCTTGAACTTTACTTGAAACCTCTTGAAGTAAGCCCTAGGTTTCTGAGCTTTGAGGAAAGCCTGCACATAACCAATGTTAATCAGATACAAGTGATTCTGAATTGCTCAAGAAGTATAACAAAATTTGACAAACAACAAACACATATAGAAATAACATCAATCAACATGAACAAGTAGTAGAAATTACACTTACATCATATTATATGATCTTGTCTGCCTAAAACAAAAATATTGCAGTAATAATAGCCACTCATTAACTATAGCTCATAGCTCAGGTGATGAAATCAATCACACACTCAAACAACATAAATAAAACACTTGAGCACAATCAGAAAAACAGAACCGGCCCATGCCATCATTTACAAGCATCTCAGGTGATGAAATCAATCAATAGAAAAATAAAACTCATGTCATACTAAAGCAAAATCAGACATCATGGTCTAAACCATTCAATTATAGATAACAAAATCAATTGAATGATATTTCATATGACAGGAAAATCAGGCATCTGATGATGAATATGTGCATCTAGTATACCTGCTTCCTACATACATCTTTTGTATAGACGAAAAAGCAATAAACCAAGAAGATTGTATTGTACAAAACCATTTACTGTCTACTTAACCAACAAATTTAGAAGTATACAGAGTGGACAGATTCTGCTTACCCTTTCTGTATATATCTTCCTCCTCTATGTGGAGGAGGATGTCGAGGCGGCAAGCTGCAACACCAACACCGCAATTGAAGAAATAAAAACCTACATACAAACAAAATCCAATTAAGTTAATTAACAAACTAAAATTACAGCATAACATACATCCACAACACAATTCAATAATTTCAATCAAACCATACAAACAGAAAAATGAAACCCAATTATCAACCATAGAAACTACCTAACTGAACTCTCTTGTAAATGAACCACAGAAACTGAAACCCGACTGAACTCTCTTGTAAATCAACCACATAAACTGAAACCCATTTCACTAATAAGAGACGGCTGCTACAAAATTTGGAAGAGAAGATGTGAAATGAGTTTTACTGAATTAGGGTAAGAGTACTCAGACGAGACGGCTGCTGCAAAAGAAATTTGGAAGAGAAGATGGGAAATGAGTTTTACTAAATTAGGGTAAGAGTACTCATACGAGACGGCTGCTGCAAAAGAAACTTAGAAGAGAAGATGGGAAATGAGTTTTACTGAGTTAGGGTAAGAGACTAAGAGTACTCAGAGTCTCAGACGGCTGCTGCAAAAGAAATTTGGAAGAGAAGATGGGAAATGAGAATTAGGGTAAGAGGCGCCTTATATATGAAGGTTAATGGAAGGTGTAGATTTTATCTATCAACATCTATATCAACGGTCTTTATTACTCGGTTTTCCATGGCATAACGGTTCGGTTTTGGTATCGGTTCCTAGGTTTTTTTTTTCCAAAACCGTTCCATTAACAAACGGTTCGGTTCGGTTTTTCCCTAAACGGTTCGGTTTCCCCGAAAACCCGTTACCATGTACAACCCTAGACTTTATCTTAGATAGGATTGCACTCGCTTTCATTACATTCTTCATGGATTTCACCGTCTCAATTTCCTTTGGTTTTAACTTGGCAACCATTACGTTCCCAACAAGACTTTCCGGATCTTCGTGGTTGTGACGACCATTAGCAACTCTAGATATAATCCATACTTTACCTTTCTTCCCGTCGGGCTTACAAAAGATAATCTTAAAAGGGCATCCAATCTTCTTTGAATTACCTCGGTATTTCCTCTTCATCTTCTTTACGTATTTACGATCCTTTCTCACGTGACTCTTTCGCTCGCCACCTCTCTCACAAATCATTTCAAATCGATCAACTCTTGTGCAATTTTTTCTGAACTACAAAGCACATCTTCTCTTTTGCATTGTTGATAAGCCATTCATTTGCCTCCGCCTTACTTCCAAATGTATTAATGCGCATATAACAAAACAAATATCATAAGCCTAACCATGTAACATACATTCTTATAACAAGGCAAGAGTGGGTAGCATACCAAATTATTTTCATAGTGTAGGGAAGTATCAGGACCCTCGTATGAAACAACGTTAACCCATTCAATAATCTACGTAAAATAGCAATGAGTTAGACAACAATAATCGGTAGATAATTATGTTCACTTACTACCGATTAGTAACAATTGGTAGATAATAATATCCCCGTACTACCGATTATCAGCAATCAGTAGTTAATTATGTTCCCTTACTACCGATTTTATAGAAAGAAATCAAGACAAGTTCTGTACACAAAAACAAGTATAATCGGAGGTTTAATTTGTTAAACCACTACCGATTAAAATACAATCGATAGATAACTATATGCCATATACAAACGATTATAAAGTTTATAATGTATTAAATTTGTAGGTTTAGAGAAATTCATTTTTGGGGCGACAAACATAATCGGTAGATAATAAGTATTCCTAAACTACCGATTATGCATACATAAATTCAAAAAAAAAATCAATTTGGGGATTTTGTATAATTGGTAGTAAGTAATCTTCACGAGACTACCGATTATACAATAATTTTGGCACAGGAGTGTATAATCGGTAGATATGACACTCCATTATCTACCGATTCTGGGACGTCCATGACATTAAATGCATGCAAAAATGAATTTTACTTGTTACCGATCACATACAAACGCATACAAAATGGGTTTTTGAACTTCTTAACACAATACCTGATTATTTGATGCATTATTATATTCATTTTAATGTGATTCATCGTTTTCTTTCGTTAAATAGTCGTCTAGGTTTTCTTCCACACGAAAATTTGGATCATCCAACAAATATCCCTAATCGTCATCTCTAAACGTCTTTGAACCTATATTATGTTCTTCATGATGTTTCTCACCTTCTTCCTCATACTCATCCATGTTTGTTATTGTTTTAGGTAAAACCTAGTTTTTCCAAACTTCTTCTTCTTCTTCTTCTTTTCTAAAACACTCTCTATTTCTATTCCAAAACTATAACTCAAATTCCTCATCTAACACTAACTATAACCAAATTAATTAACTAATTAATCAACATTAATACTAATTAAGTAAGGGAAGATTAGCCATTAAAGAAAATATATGGATAAAGGGTGTATTGATATTACTTTATAATGACCTTATTTTGTTTTATTAATCGCCCCAAATTAGTTTTTTTGTATCCCTCAAAAATGCTAGGTTTAATAAACCAACGCACATTGCCTTTCCGAAATCAGGCACTGCAGACTTAGAATCAAACTTAATAATGTGCCTGCATCCTAAAGAAACATCCCATTGTATTGGTACAACCACAACCATCACCTCAACAATGTAGTTAGTAGCTACCCCAATACCACCGGAAATAGTACCAAGAACTTGACAAAGATGATCCCTTGCAAGAACATAACCAATTGTAGAGCTACTTTGGTGGCATTCTTTAAATATCAGTGAACTTAATTATCCTTGGACCAAGTTGAAAGAAGTTTAAGACCTTAGAATCATAATCCTGACTCCACCTTGTCCCTTTGATTCTATAACCACCTTCATAAACCAACTGCATAATTCTTCTCTTGAACCTATTTACTGTTGTATCTGCAACAATAAAAATACTGAAACAGAAGATGTTAACGTTAAAATAAAATCTCTGAATTGAAACATTGATTTGCACACAAAGGACATAGCCACCTGCTCAGCAAATTGTCCTTAACACAATAGTCCACGGGTACTCCTCAAGAATGAGAGATGTTATACCCCCACAGCGGAGATGTGTCCAGGATAGAACTGCACGTTATGATTTGTATAAACACAATATAAATCACCCACTCAACGAACTCAACAACAATAGAAGGAGGAAGGAAATAAACAAGCAAAACGCATACCAAAGCAAGAAGAGGAGAAAAGAGCTAGGGATAATAGCCTGCCCTGGGATGCGTTGAAATGAAAAATTCAAGTCTTTTTATAGGCGAGAAGAGGAGAGAAATCATCCAACAATGAATTCTGCAATAAGAGTGAATGTCGACATAGTGATGTAAAAAGAAAACGCGCAACATTATGTTCTAAAAAAAAATTCCACCGGGTCAGACGCCCCCCATGAAGCCAAGATTTTATTTTTGAAATTTAAATTTATTTAGAAAATATTTCAAAAGAATTTTGTCAAAAAAGATAAGTTTTGGTTGACCCGAGCCCGGCCCGACCGGACGGCGGCGTGCGTGCTTCACCGCATGTGTGAAATATGTGGTTGCACCAACTAGCCCATAGCCTAAGTCCTCTCCCTTACACAAAAGTGTGTTGACTCCAAGGGGCCACTCTTAGATGCAAATCTCTTAGTAATATGAAGAGGCAACATCTTTAGTTTTTCCTATGTGGGACTAAAGGTTCATTCACAAATAGTGAAAATGAGCTAGTGTCCTTAGTGACCCCTTGGTCCTAAGTTCCAATTAATCTAAGACCAAAAGTAAAACACATAAAATCATTTTCTCCAACATTTACACCAATGTAGTTAATTTCGGTCGAAACGGCTGAAATATCGCTGATTTTTCGGGTATCGGGGTGAAACCGAAACGAATCATATCATACCGGTGGAACAGTATTCCACCGAAAATTTCGGCCGAAATGTACAAAAACCAAAAAAATCGGCCGATATATAGTACTTTCCCCGATATTTCGTCTTTAAAGAAGAAGTAAACGATTAAAATAAAATAAAAAAGCAGGTATCCAGCTAGCAAAAGTAATCGTACGTCAGGAAAAGTACTACATACAATTACAAATTGATCAGACCCTTCTCCCTCCCCTCCTGACTCTCTTCGATTTAAACCCTACGATGATGATGATTATGGTTTTAAAAAAAAATATGCCAACTGGGACAACCTTCTTACAACTGTAAATCATAATGTGCTTGAAATCCATTGGTTAAAACTCTGTCCCATAGCTCCACTTAACAGTAACTACTCGGGCAACAGATAGAAAAAGTGGTCCCCAATATAGGAGCCAGCTAGATAGACGCTGCAACGGCTAATTTTTTTATCTTCTAAAATTTTGTGCCCTTTCTGCAGTGGAAATCCTACGTGTATAATGACATGGATTTACTTCATTTATTAAACGTGTGAGGAATTTGCTGACTGGGATAGAGTTAATACATACGATGATATCTATAATGAGTCTAATGTTCTTGATTAAAATTGTAATATCCTTGCTTAATTAGCATTTTAGACGGGGAAGTTGTTCTTGTTTCTCTTGTGTTTCCAGTTTGAACTTTGCATGGATCTATATATTTTGGACGTGTACTTGTTTTTTTTCTAAACTTTATGAAAAAACGTTTGATATAACGTGTTAAAATTTATTTATAGTCATAAAATGTGAACTAATATTTTTTTATAAAATTATAGGTATAAAATCTGTGAATCGATATTACACCGATATTTAGAACCGAAATATCCCCGATACAACGGTGTAACAGTGTATCGTTCTCGACCGGTACAGACCGAAAGCCATATTGACTACATTGATTTACACAAGGCTTATCATTATCAAACAACACTATTCTTTTGGAAGCAGAGCTCTTTCATAGTGGCATAAGCTGCTGTCATCCAAACTTCCTTACTGGTAAGATTTTTCTGAGTAGCAAAAGTCAACACATCATCAAAAGATTTTGGGTTCATGAATCCAAAAACACTTCCCAGCCAGCTCCATATAATCTGATTAAACTTGCAGAACCAAAGTACACGTTGCATACTGTCAAAACACTGCATACATATACAACATCTTCAAACCATAGAAAAGCCCTTTTCACCATTCTTTCATCATCCACAAACACTCCATGCTGCAACTTCCTAACAGTACTAGCGATACTAGGGTGCAGAAAAGCTTTCCAGATTTTCATAGGCTAATGTAAAACTGGTTCTTTAATCCTCATCTTATTCATAACAGCTGGAGTAGAGAAATTCCCTTTTATATCTCCACACCAAATGTTTGATCCTTACTACCAGTCACAACAGGCAGAATACCAAGCAAATGAGGCTTCATTCTATCAGGAACTATCCGTTCATTATAGTGAAGTAAGTCATTCACTTTTATGTGAATATTATTCTTCACATGGTCAGAAGAACAACTTAAAATATCAACCAAGGGAACCTCTCCAACCCAAAAATCAAACCAAATTGAAATATCAGTTCCATCACCAATGCACCATCTGAATTCTAACATCATCTTTAAGAGCTAACCAAGCCCATTACTGAAGAATATTTATAATTTGATATCCATTGACCATGTTTATCCTTAAACTTGGCAGCAAAAAATTAAGCTCAAACATCCTTAAATTGAATAATCTTCCACATCATCTTCATCAATAAAGCCTTTTTAATGACTTCTAATCTCCTAATCCCAATACTCCCTTCTCTAAATGGAGTACATACCTTACTCCAAGACAGAGACACCTTCCTTTATCAGCAACACCTTCCTTTATCCATCTCACTCTAGACTTCTGTCTAAGAAAAGTTTTGTATTGAACATCCCTACTATTATACTCATTCTAGGCTTCAACTAAGTCATTCAGAGCATTAACATCCATTGGATCACTATCAGAGATAAGCATTTTAGCTCTCACTCTACCTTCAGCTTTTTTCAATTTCACTGCACATTACCAAAAACCTGCCAATTCCCCTCTTTTGAATCCTGCTTTAATCTTTTCAACCTTTGCATCAACACAAAAGAAGGATCCCCATAAATCTCCTTAGCCCAACTATTTTCAACAATTTCCAAGAAATTAGGATGAGATAACCACCTTTTTTGAAATCTATGATGAACATTTTTAGGTTTACGTATATTAGCACAACCACCCAGCAAAGAAGAATGTTCAGACACCACTCTAAGACCACCTTATAACAATCACTAAAAATATTTATCCATTTCATGTAAAAAACCACTTTGCCAAGATTGTACGGAATTCTACTCCTACCATGCTAACACTTAGACCAAGAGAACTGCAATCCAATCTTAGGAGATCACATTTATTCAAACAAGAGAATTCCTGTTATTTCGACTAAAAAGAGGGCACTTTCTAATATAAGTAATAAGAATTTACATCATTTTTGTGCCCCAGTTGATTTGTCACAGGCATATGTATTTTATCTACGGTACAGTCTCATCAGTAGATATCACAACATCAAAGTCTCCAAGAATAATCCAAGGATGATTAAGATCACTGATCATCTCATCTCATACCATAGAAGCCTCCTCTGAGTCATATTGACATGTGCATGAATCCCATACACTAGCGCACCACCAGGGGCGAATCTACATTGGGGCCATTGGGGTCACTAGCCCCCATAAGTTTTTTGAAAAAGAAAAAAATCCTATGCAATTTTCTTTCAAAATAACCTTGTGCCCCCACATATTTCTAAAAATAACTTCAACTTTATTCCCATATCCAATTCCACAAGCTATAAAACTTCCCTAAAATTTAGGATTACTTGTTATCTTCTTCTTCCATCGACTTAGTGGGATAACCATATATAAAGAAAAAAGTCCTTGTAGGCTGGTTGATGTCTTGTCTATACGACTGACTGTCAGCCTTTGTGGTAATGCATTTATGATGAAGCCTGATATAGGGGCTCCAACATCAATAGAGGGGCTCCAATAATAAGACGAAATAGGGACACTATGAAGTAAAACTCAAAAACCCCTTATCCATAATTCTTATCAAATACCCAAACTATCCCTGATTATTAATCTTAATTAGTTAAGATTAGATTAAGCTAATCATGATTAATTAAACATAATCTATTTCTTAATCAAATTTTTTGGATCAATTTTTTTTTTTGAATTTGTGTTTGGTGGAAAGAAAAACTTGATGAAATTTAAGAAAATTTTATGGGTTTTTTTTTTAAACCTTAGGTTTTGATTCAATAAACCATAGTAGCATTTAGATACCTCTAGATTAAACTCTTGATCTTTTTATGGCACAAATTAGATGAAATCACGATTCGAAAGTTTGATTTTTTGTGATTCAGAGAAAGTTACGGTTGGGTTTCATGTCGGACCCAACCGTAACACCAAGAACACCGAAGAACACCATATTTTCCCAAAATTACGGTTGGGTTTTCAACAAAACCCAACCGTAACTCAAAGAACAATGATGAACACCATCTTTTTCCCAAGTTACGGTTGGGTTTTAAACCAGACCCAACCGTAAGTTGAAGAAAAATAATGAACCCAATTTTTCCCCTAGTTACGGTTGGGTTTTCAACCAGACCCAACCGTAAGTTGAAGAAAATGATGAACAACATTTTTCACATAGTTACGGTTGGGTTTTAAAGGAAAAACCAACCGTAACTTATCCTTAGGAGAATTGATTTTTTTGGTTAATTTTGAGTTTTAAAAATCAAAATTTTGAAATAATTCAATCATTTTTTCTAGATTGAAGGTAAATTGGGTGTTTGAAACAAAGAAAAAACGAAAAAAACACAAATTAGATAATCTAAATTTGTGTTATCCAGTAGAATTTACGGTTGGGTTTTGGCTTATAACCCAACCGTAACATAATCTGATAATTTTTGTTCTAATTTCAACACAGAGTTACGGTTGGGTTTTGCCTTAAAACCCAACCGTAGCTAGTAGAATTTACGGTTGGGTTTTGGCTTATAACCCAACCGTAACAATTCTGATAATTTATGTTCCAATTACAACACATAATTACGGTTGGGTTTTGCCTTAAAACCCAACCGTATCCAGTACAATTTACGGTTGGGTTGGGCTTATAACCCAACCGTAAAAGATTCTGGAAATTTTTGTTTGAATTTCAAAACATAGTTACGGTTGGGTTTTGCCTTAAAACCCTACCGTAGACAATTTGTGGTGTTTGTACAAAATATATTACGGTTGGGTTTAGTAATAGGACCCATCCGTAAATGGTCCTGTTAACTGTTTTTTGATTTTCAATATACTCCAATTTGGGTTTAAAACCAAACTTTGTAACTTATTCCTTCTATTGTAATAGATTTAAAGTAGTACATTAAAGGAAATAAACGATTGGAAACGAAATACAATAGAACATTGGATGATTACACTTAAGCACTTAAAGATAATTGCGAAAATCAAACACCCGACTTGTTTCCATAATACGATAGCAATCTGTATGCTTGAACTCCTCCCCATATTTGATTCTATATTGCTCCATAGCCAACACATGCTAAAAAAAAATAAATCAATTATAAGTTTGAATTTTAGAAATCTCTTTTTAATTAACGATTTATTAATCGACAAACTTACTCTTTCCACACCGTTCTCGTAGGGATTTTCTTTGAATCTAGCTTGCATTTCCAGTTTTAAGTTGTTCATGCATCGATACAACGTCTCAAACCTTCTCTTGATGGCTCTCCACGTAACCCAAGGGTTTACATTCCCATGTAATGCCGCAAACATTCGAAATACACGATTTCACCATTCATCGGTATCTTGACCCTCATGCCAATTTTGTTGTGAAACAACGTTGTTATTGTTGTTATAGAAGGCTCTATCATAAGCATGCTCTACCATCGTATGCCATGCTCGAACAATTACAACATCTTCATCATTCGTGTATGTATTTACCATTTTTAGTGGTTGAAAGGGTATGGTGAGAATAATGAGAAAGTGTGGAATTATAATGAGAATGAAAGGGATAGAGAATAATGAGAAAGTGACAAGTAAAGGTTTCCTTTTATAAGGAAAAAGTCACCAACGGGTAGATTTTTGAAAAAAAAAAACCGTTGGAATTGTCTATTTTGAGAGGACGTAAATTCAGACATTTTGAGATTCCCGTAGAATTTACGGTTGGGTTTTGAGGTGAAACCCAACCGTAATTTAGTTGTGGTGTTTCTACAATTTATTTACGGTTGGGTTTAGTAATCGAACCCAACCGTAAAATGATATTTTGAGTGAAATGTAGTTACGGTTTGGTTGAGTAACCGAACCCAACCGTAACTTCTAGTGTTAGTTTTAGTGTATATTTTACGATATTGTTACGGTTAGCTTTTTCCTTGAGACCCAACCGTAAGAAAGTTTGGTGTTTGTTCAATTTTTGTTACGGTTGGGTTTAGTAATCGAACCCAACCGTAAATATGAATTTTTTTAGTATAGATTCTAGTTACGGTTGGGTTGAGTCATGGAAGCCAACCGTAAGAGAAGTTTTTAAGATAAAATTAGTTATGCTTGGGTTTAGTTCATTTTCTTATCAAATACCATAGTTGTTAAAAACCTTATTTTTAACATTAAAGGAAGAACTAAAGGAAACGAAATACAGTAGATCATTAGATGATTAAACTTAAACACTTAAACACTTAATCATAACGGCGAAACTCAAGATATAAACTTTGTTCCAAGATACGATAACAATCTGTATGCTTGAACTCCTTCCCATATTTGATTTTATACTGCGCCCTAGCCATGACATGCTGAAAAAAATAAATCAATTATAAGTTTCATTATTTTAAAAAAAAATTGGGAAGAAAGAACGATTTATTAATTGACACACTTACTCTTTCCACATTGGTTTCGTGGGGAAATGCTTCAACTCTCATTTTCATTTCCAGTTTTAGGTTTTCCATTTCTTCATACAACGCCTGAAAGCGTCCCTTGATGTTACTGATCGTCCTCCGATATCTATTCCCGTGTAATGCCACAAACATTTCAAACACACCCTCCCACCAAGAATCGTCCTCCTGACAGTCCATCCAATTTTCATCTATATCAACGTTTCTCTTGTTGTTATAGAAGGCTCTCTCGTAAGCGTGGTCTATCATCGTAACCCACCCTCGAACAATTGCAACATCTTCATCATTCGTGTATCGAACCATTTTAAATGGTTGAAAGGGTATGGCGAGAATGAGTTGGAAAGTCTAGAATTATAATGAGAATGAAAGGGATAGAGAATAATGAGAATTATAAAAGGAAATGTTTCCTTTTATAGGGAAAAAATTCCCAACGGCTAGATTTTGAAAAAAAATAACCGTTGGAATTGTAATTTTTTTGTGACTATTGAGTGATAATTTACGGTTGGGTTTTGCATTAAAACCCAACCGTAATATCCTAGTGATTTTTGTGCAAATTATATTACGGTTGGGTTTTGGCTTAGAACCCAACCGTAATTTTTAGTGTTAGTTTAAGTGCGATGATCATTTACGGTTGGGTTATGTAATGTAACCTAACCGTAACAAATATGTTATTTTATTGCAAATTATATTACGGTTGGGTTTAATTATGTTACCCAACCGTAAAAGCAACCTTTTAATTGGAAATTTATTTACGGTTGGGTTGTTTCTTGAAACCCAACCGTAAATGATCATCTTCGTTTCATATATTCTTCATTTTTTATGGTTAAATCAATCTTGTATTTGTTTTGTGTTGGTGGGAAAAATGGAAGAGAGATAAGAGAGTTTTAACCCAAAATTTTGAAAACACCAAAATGAGTGATTCTAGTGGCAAATTTGCGGAGGGTGAATCCTTGTATGATTGCCAAACTAAATTCTACATACCCATTGAGGGAGACCCAACTATGTATGATTATTTGGATGGTAGAGAGGTTTTAAGTGTAAGTTGTGATGGTGAAACTAAAGCAAATGGAGATATTAGTCGTCAAAGTGAAGATACAACTGCTGAGAATAGTCAGGTATGATTCTAACTTAAACTCTTTTTCATTTTTTGCAGATATTTAAGGAACTGAAGTGCATAAATATTTTTTTTTTTTGTTACAACAGTATAGTTACGGTTGGTTTTTCTCAAGAAACCCAACCGTAAGTATCCATTTGTGTTTCTGAAAAGTACAGTTTTACAGTTTTTCGGTTGGGTGTTTACCACAAACCCAACCGTAACTTATTACGTGCATGGGTATTTACTGCACTTGTTACGGTTGGGTTTTGGCTGCAAACCCAACCGTAACATTGGGTATGACGATATTACGGTTGGGTATTACGATATTACGGTTGGGTATGACGCTATTACGGTTGGGTCCGATGCTTATAACCCAACCGTAAACTTATTGGTTTTAGTGTTTTTTCTGACGCTTGGCCTTGATCTTTTTTGTTCAGGTTACGGTTGTACCTCAACCAATGTATGATCAGCCTCCTCCAAATGATATTGAAACTATAGATACTACGGATCACTATTTGAACGACCTGGTAGATTATAGATAAGTTGTTAATCCCTATCGACAATTGTCATAATGCCATTTTTTTTCACCTAACTTTATGTTTTTGGACCATGTAGACATGGGATAAAAAAGAAGATGCAAAGAAGTGGGCTACAAAACATGGGAAACTCATCATGTGTGTGATTGTTTGTAACAACCAACAAAAACACAACCGCTTTCAAATGGTTTGTGAGTGTAGTGGACAATACACAAGACATGCAAAGAAGGGTACTGAGTATGTACCAAAGACGAAGATCAAACGAAAAACTTACACTAAGAAGACGGGATGTCCTTTCAAACTTCAATTTCATAAGAACAACGAGAATAAGTGGTTCTTGTCTACAGTTGTATGCGGTCGTCACAACCACCTACCACCAGAGACTTTGTTAACGCATCCTTCTATGGCCCGGCTTACCAAGGAAGAAAAGCTCATCGTAAACGATATGACGGATAAGCGTTTGAAACCCAGTGATATACTCGGGCACTTGAAGAAAATAAACTCAAATAATGTGTCTACGTTGGAGACAATCTACAACGCCAAAGCCAAGTTGAAGCGTGAGAAATGGGAAGAAAGGGACCCGATCCAACAACTTTTGTACTTGGGGGAGACAAAAAACTACACCATGTTTCACGAAGAAGATGAAAATAAAGAAATTAAGCATATTATATTGGCTCATCCCGAGTTTATAAAGTTAGCACGGTGCTCCCATCAAGTGCTTATGATGGATTGCACGTATAAAACTAACAAGTATGAGCTCCCGGTATTGAATGTTGTAGGGAAAACTTCTACCAAGTCCCCGTTTAGTGTTGCCTTTTGCTTCTTGAGAAACGAGCTCCAAGATAGCTATGTGTGGGCATTGGAACAAATTAAATTATTCTACGTTGAAGGTTATACCCCTAAGGTAATTATCACCGACAAAGAACAAGACTTGATGAATGCCATTGCAAGGGTATTCCCAGATGCTCATCATCTTCTTTGCACGTTCCACTTGTGGAATAATATTCAAACCAAGTGCAAAACGATTATTCGGCCAACAAAGAGAATCGAGATGGAGAGAATTAATAAATTGCAGGTATCAGAACAAGAAGCGTCCAAAGAAAAATTCAAGGAGGATGACAAGTTGGCGGAACTAAAATGGGCTAGTTTCCAAACTGAATGGGATGCTTTGACATGGTCTATCACCAAGGAAGACTATGAAGAAAATGTTCGTATGTTATGCTTGCATTGGAGTAATTATCCAAAAGTTGTGAACTATTTGATGGACAATTGGTTGAATCCCCACAAAGAGAAGTTTGTAGCGGCGTTCACAAACCAATATAGGCACTTTGACAACCAAGCTACAAGTACCGTGGAGTCATCTCACAACAGAATGAAGAAGAAGCTTCATAATTGTGATGGTGGGTTTGTTACGGTCTTCGAAGCGATGCACGATTATTTTGTCCGTGACCTTGACAGAGTTAAGGAATCTTTTGAAAAAAGCCTTTCTAGAAAACACGTCAGCTATAAAGACGAACCATTGCTCCAAAGTATTTTTTATAAGGTGTCGCATTGTGCTATTGAGAAGATAATGTACGAAATAAAGCACTATAGATTGGCCAACTTACACGGAGAAGAAGAGTGTGTTTGTCCTAACATGTCAAGTTTGGGACTTCCCTGCCGGCATATGATGCCCAAGTACGAAGAAGACGGTGTGATCCCAATTCAAGATATTGATCCGTTTTGGCAACAATTGTCTTTCGATGAACCCATCGTCGAGCAAGATTTTGGTGCATCGTTTTCCGACACCCACGTTGGAAAGGCTATATCCAAGAAATACGATACATTAAATAAGGCGCAAAGGCGAATTTGGTTGACAAACTTGAGTTACTTCGTGTTTTCGCACACAAGGTACTCTGTCAAGGAACCAATTAGAGGGAAGAGAAAAGGTAGGCCTTCTACCAAAGAATCGAGGACCGTGGGACGGAAAAAAGCTAGGGAATTGCATGAAGAATCAAAGAAAAGAAACCCTTGTGCATTTGAGCATTTGCAAAATGAATATGAAGCAGAGGATGAGAAGGAGGACGATGCTCAACGAAAAATAAGTCGAACGGAACAAGGGGGACCAAGTGTAGTAGATATTAAAGGAAAAGGTCCCGCGGTTCCCACTCAAGATAGTTCAACAATTGAACTTGGTGCCAAGGGAAAAGTTCCTCCACACCCACACTCAATAAGAGTAAGTATGAAGGAATTAGCAAGAAGAAAAAAAAGAGTTAGTATGAAAGAATTAGCAAGAAGAAAAGAAAAACTTAAAAGCAATACATTAGTGGTTGAAGAGCCATATACGATCCGGATTGCAAGAGGATTGATGCAATTTCCATCTAACTATTCAAGAAATGAGAATGGCAAAATCGTCCGAACCGAGCAAATTATTTATGAAAATTATATGTCATCGTTCCCAGTTTTTTTTCGTCCATACATAAAGGCCACCGACGATGTTGCCGGTGATGGTAATTGTGGATACCATGTATTCATCGAACAAGTTGGACCATTTAGCGGAGCAGCAGGGTTGGGTATGGACGAAGTAACTTTTGTAAGGCATAAGTCAGCGGTTGAACTACGCTCTTACCCGGATATATACAAGCCAATGATGTGTGCATATAGAGATGAAGAGTCGTTGTTAAACGAGGAGTTCATTGCTCTCGAAAGGCGTTTAATAGGCAATAAGAATTGCACTAGTGAGTATTGGATGAGCATGCCAATATGTGGCCAAATCCTTGCCAACGCTTTTAATTGCGTCATCCATTATATCTCAAATGGATATTGTTTAACATTTGCACCAACAAGATCAACATTTGTCGAACAATTGGCAAATAGAAGATGTGTGATTGGGCTGGTGCAGAACTGCCATTTTGTTGGTCTAAAGTTGAAAGAAGGAAGTCCATTACCCCCTTTACAGGATGGGTACGACGGTGATATCGCCAAGTCTTGGTGTCACAGATTCAAGCACAATTTCGAACTCTGGAAGGCATTAAAACCCTCACCGACATTTCAATTCATATCATTTGTTTCTGAGTCGGAGTCAGAATGTTAATATGTATGTTGGAGGAATCATAATATGAATATATTTTTTTGGAATATAAAAATTTGAACTATCATATGTGTTACTACAAAATGTTTCCAGGTTTACGGTTGGGTTTTTAGTAAAAACCCAACCGTAAACTAGTCACTGAACAATTATAATAATATTACGGTTGGGTTTTGAGTGAAAACCCAACCGTAAACCCTCCAGTTTAAATTCACTCAGGTTTACGGTTGGGTTTGTACTCAAAACCCAACCGTAAACCTGTCACTTTTACGGTTGGTTTGTGAGTACAAACCCAACCGTAAACCTGGATGAATTTAAACTGGAAGGTTTACGGTTGGGTTTGCACTCAAAACCCAACCGTAATATTATTATAATTAACCTTTTTTTGGAATTTCAATTCACTCAAAACTGGGTTCAAAACACAAAATTTATGTAAACATCAAATTTTTGACCACATTACAACCCATGAAATCATTAAAGTAACCTGGGATACAATTGAAATTAACACTAAAAAACCCAAATGGTATTACAAAAGAACTAATAAATAGGTTTGCGAGTGAGCAAAAAGTCTTTTAGGATGTGATAATGAGGTAGGTATAAAAAGGGCCATATTTTCCATCTCCTCCATTCCTCAAGAGATCTCTGTAACACCTCATCATCGGTTTCACCCCTAAGTCGTAGTTGACCAATAATACGAACTAATGCCATAAATTCTTCTACGTATCGCTGTATAGTGTTATATCGACAAATCAACTTGACGTGATCACGGTTATAAGGGTTGCCGGTTTCAGAACAAAAGTTTTCATGGATTGTTTGCCAATAACTCGGACTCGTTATACCACTTTGCCTTCTTTCTTCTCCTCTTTTTGGAAAACATAATACATAGTTGTGGCAAATACATAAATCTTCTTCCAAAGAAAAATCTGGATTTTTAATACCAGGTTGACCCATGTTCCACTATGTTGGAGATGATTGTTGTAACATAAAGGTTTATTTTTTGAAAAAAATGGATGGAAAGGATATGTACTCAACTATTCCACTTATAAACCAGAAGTATAACGGTTATATTTTGAAAAATGGGTCGTACAAGGTTTGAACGGCTCTATTTGAAAACCCCAAAAAAATATAATTCAAAAACGACCCAAAACTTTCCACAAATAGAATTTACGGTTGGGGTTTGAAAATAACCCAACCGTAATATCATAGGGGAATTATGTTTTAAGGTCATAAACCTTACGGTTGGGTTTTCAGCCGAAACCCAACCGTAACTGATGTTTTTACCTTTGAGTTTTAAGGTCAAATTTGGGTTTCAAAATC
>JAJJMC010019063.1:4808523-4828433 GCA_023531435.1 Papaver californicum
TTAGAGAATCAAAATTAAAGTTATCCAGTAGAATTTACGGTTGGGTTATTGCTGAAAACCCAACCGTAATATCCTAAGGAATTTATGTGTTGAGGTCATAAATGTTACGGTTGGGTTTTCATCCAAAACCCAACCGTAACAATATTCTTTCATATATACGGTTGGGTTTTCATCAAAAACCCAACCGTAAAACTGTAGTATAAAAATGTGACAGTTTTACGGTTGGGTTTTGGCTAGAGACCCAACTAAACCTGTCTTATTTTTCATTTTGCCAGTTTTACGGTTGGGTGTATTTCTGATACCCAACCGTAATAATAATGTGACTGGGTATTTTTACCGGAAAAATATAAGTTTTTTGGTTTCCAACTTCAAATAACTGGTAACTAAATTTTGGCGACTGATTTTTCATTTCACGTACAAGTTAAATTCAAATTTCAAATCTAACTTCACAACTAATTCACACATACGTTAAACTTTGTTGTCCATAGAGATAGAGTTAGGGAGAAGGAGGAGGGGTAGGTCGATGACTTTGACGAGCTCTTTTTTTGCTCCTAACATTACGATGAGCAGCACCGCCACGAGTACGAGCTCCAACACGGCCGCCTCGAGTACGAGCACCACGTTGAGCATCCCCGGCTTCATCATGTGTCTCTTTATCCGATGCTTGGGGCTCTCTCCTAGTAGTACTCGCATCTGTAGTCGCGCCTCTTGTACTGGGTCTACTCCTCTTTAAAGTCCGCTGCACATCCTCAACTTCATGATGAACCTCCCTAATCAAAGCTTTAAGTTGGTCACGCGTCCTCACATCAATTGTGCTTAGGCATGGATTAATAGAGTCCGCCAATGCAACGGCTTTCTTTTTCTATTCACATATGGAAATAAAAGTAGGATCAGTGTTTAATAATAAATCTTAAAAACATTAATAACAAAAATGTACGTACCAAATTGAAATATGCCTTCTTCCAGAAACCATCTCTTGTGTTGATTGCCAGAGTCTCCGGATCATTGTTGATGATAGTTGGATGACCAAAATGGCGATACCAATCCAAGTAATCTCCTGCAGCCTCTTTTGTGCCCGGAGAGGGAGTTAACTCATTCCTTTGGACTTGGTATTTCGGATCATTGCGGTTATTCCAAACCGTGACTGAAGGCGTTGGCTCATAGTTTAACACGATGTTTGGCCCTTCGATCATCGACCCATTCACACACAATTTAAACATTTCCAGTGTAACCGTTGTTTGGACGTATCCATATTGGCGGAGAGTTCGCCCGGGGTTGGACATCACGTACCCAAACGGATGGTACAAAGGGCCGTTGTAGCCTGCCACGTCCGACAATCGTCGTAAATCTTCAACATGTCCATCACCTATGCTTATGTTCACATAAGGATCGAAAATAACATCTTCGACCGAGAAAGCATCAATTTCTTTTCTCATCTTTGCTATGAGCACTTCTTTATATTTTGCCTGCGTCCCGGTGAAGATAAATTTCTTTCCCGTTGGTCCAGTGACATCAATGCTCGTTTGAGGAGCAAGTCTAGAAAAGTGATCGTATACCCATGCCTATAAAGATAATAAATATTAAATAAGAAAATGAGAAAATAATAAATTAAAGTTAAACATTGAAATTCAAACAATAAATTACCTGAAGCAGACCGGTATTACCGGCAATCTCAGTTCCCCTAACCCTCGAAGCTTTTCGAAGGTTAGCAAGTAGGTAGGCCAGGGTGGCAGTTCCCCACGAGTACTGATGGGTCATCCCGAGATCACCCTGGAACCATTGTAGATACTGGACGTTGACCCTGTTGCCCGAGTTGTCACCAAAGAAGATGGTCCCGAGCATATATAGCAGATAAGCTCTGGCTGTTCGAATGGCTCTGGTGTCATCTATGATGACCCCATATGTTTCCAACTTTGCAGTACCTCCAAACTTCTCCCTTAGTACCGCAGCAATATTTTCTTGCTCATAGCTTGACCTTTCTTTGTTGGCATCCCCAATTTACCCATACTGACCAATTGAAATTCAGTTTCAGCTTCGGTCTTCTCCCATCCAAGTGTATCTTTCACAAGTGCATAAATATCACTCCAGGACATGTTGTTGTCAAAACCCTCAAACACAGATTTACCTTCCACCTCCAGCCTTAGAATTGAGTGGACATCATCCGGCGTTATAGTCATTTCGCCGAATGGGAGATGAAATGTATCGGTCTCAGGCCAATAACGTTCCCTGAAGGCTGCGCAGACGACGCTGTCATACTCCCACATTGAATTTGTAATTCCGGGAGCTAACCCGGTACCATTTACAAGAATTTGTACAGCCGTACATTCTTCAGTTAAGGGCCAATGTTGTGCCCTTTGACGAACCAATTTCTTGATCTCCTGTGTATGATCCTACAAAGAATAAAAACAAATTTGTTTTACTTACAAAAGTTAACAAACCAAAATTTAACAGAATAAGAGAAGTGATTAGAATAATACCTTGGTCGCTGCAACTTTGGCAGCCCATGAATGGGGATAACCAAATAATATTGCTGATTTGTCTGGGGCCTCACCCCATAGTCCTCCATTCCTCCTCTTAGGCCACAGTTGAGGTTCGGCCTTTTCTTTGGGAATTTCTTTGGCGACCACCCTTTTCTTTGCCTTTTCTTTTCTAATTTCTTTACCTTTGCCTTGAGGGACATGTTGTTCTCTGTCCCCCTCTTCTTCTTATACTTGTTGCTCTTGTGGTGGTTCTATAATCACAAGAGAACCTCTGGGTGTTGGTAGATCACCCAAGCCTTGGAACACATTATATTCCTCTTCTGCAATTTGAGGATCACTACCAGCACCTACCTCAAAAGAGGGATTATGGGTCTTGCTCACGCCTCTCTTCTCAACCCCTAAATGCTTTCCGTGGCGAGGGGTTGGAGTGTGAGAAATAGGTGTTAAATTATTACCCCTTTTATTCTTCCTACAACACACAACCAATACAAGTTAGATAATTTCCAAGTAATTCAACTTCAAGTAAAAAAAATTGACTACACAGGAAAATTTACGGTTGGGTTTTTGAGAATAACCCAACCGTAAATGTTCTTCCATATGTTACGGTTAGGTTTTAACAAAAACCCAACCGTAATACAAAAACATAAATTTTAATGTGCGCAAATATTACGGTTGGTTTATTCTCAAAACCCAACCGTAAACTATAAAAAAAAAATTGTCCATATGTTACGGTTAGGTTTTAAGAAAAACCCAACCGTAATACTCTAACAAAAATTTTATGCAAGCTAGTGTTACGGTTGGGATTTTCTCAAAACCCATCCGTAGAATGGTTTTCAAAAAATGGCGCAAATTACTTACGGTTGGGTTATCTATTGAAACCCAACCGCAAAATCCTAAACTATTCATCTTCCTCCTTTTCATTTAAGGTTGGGTTTTGAAAATAACCCAATCGTAATACTCAAGAACATGAAATATTACGGTTGGGTTTTGACACGGACCCAACCGTAATATTGAATGTGTCCATCATTTTTTCCTTAAAAACATGATCAAAAATACGAATAAATCAATTACAAGTTCTAAGAATACATGGGTTTTATACAATACCTTAGATACACCATTGTTGGATTTTTCTCTGCTTGATTTTGCGAACGGTTATCGATTTCTTGTTGAATCTCTTGATTAGGTTGAAAGGAGAAGGGTTCATTGCCATCACTACTACCTTGAATGCTTTTATTATGGTTCTTCATCTCGAATTGTTTTGTTGATTTTAATCGACGATGAATTTTACGAATCGGCGATGAATTTAGATGGGTTACGGTTGGCTTTTTCTTTGGTTTGGTTTTTGAAAGTTATGAAAAATGTTAAGAATGTTTATGTTTAAATAGGTATAAGGGTAGACATTCCAACCGTAAATATTTTTGTAAATCTTTTTTTGGAATTTCAATTCACTCTAAATTGGGTTTAGAACACAAAATTTATCCCAGATTCACCAATGTTCCACTATGTTAGAATACTAGTTTTGTTGGACATGATTGTCATATTGGCGAGTTTTTCATATTGCAGTAATAACTTGCTTTTTACTTTGCTTGGTTTCCAACATCAAATATTTGTAAACAAAACATGATCTTGACAAATTTAAATAGAAAATCTTTTTCATACATTCACATTAAAGTTAGAATTCCCCACAAAAGAAAATAACTCTTAGTTTGACGCAACTGTTATAATAAACATAGAGTTATTGCAGGTTCTTCAGTTCTTCGTCACTGGTGGTTCAACTTCATCATTCTCCAAATCAATAATAATAGGTGGTTCAACTTCATCATTCTCCAAATCAATAATAATAGGTGGCTGAACTAACTTTGGCACCAAATCAATTACCCTTGGTGGATCAACAACTCCACCAGCTTTAGGTTGAATCCTGACGAGTCGACTCAAACCATGAGGATGTCCTCGCACTCTGACACTTTGATACTGATCATCAAAAGATGGATTATGTGTTTTACCCCTCTTATTCTTCCTACAACACACAACCAATACAAGTTAGATAATTTCCAAGCAAATCAACTTCAACAAAATAAATATTCACTACACAGGAAGATTTACGGTTGGGTTTTTCTCAAAACCTAACCGTAACTTTTATCCCATATTTTACGGTTAGGTTTTGACACAAACCCAACCGTAACACACATGTAGCTGATTTTCACATCATTTTTACGGTTGGGTTTTGCTTAAAACCCAACCAATACAGAAACAATAAATTTAATGTGCTGATATGTTACGGTTGGGTTATTGAGAATAACCCAACCGTAACATATCAGTACAAAACGTAGTCCATATGTTACGGTTAGGTTTTAAGAAAAAACCCAACCGTAATACTCTAACACATTTTTATGAACGCTAGTGTTACGGTTGGGATTTTCTCAAAACCCAACCGTAGAATGTTTTTTAAAAAAGGGCACAATACATTAGTTACGGTTGGGTTATCTATTGAAACCCAACCGTAACATCCTGAACTATTCATCTTCTTTTGGATTTACGGTTGGGTATTGAAAATAACCCAACCGTAATACTCAAGAACACGAAATGTTACGGTTGGGTTTTGACACGGACCCAACCGTAATATCAACTGTGTCCAACATTTTTCTCCCAAAAACATGATCAAACATGTAAATAAATCAATTACAATTTCTAAGAATAACATGGGTTTTGTTCAATACCTTAGATACACCATTGTTGGATTTTTCTGTACTTGATTTTGCTTTTCACTATCGATTTCTTGTTGAATCTCTTGATTAGGTTGAAAGGAAAAGTGTTCATTGCCATCACTACTACCTTGAATGCCTTTAGTATGCTTTTTCATCTAGAATTGTTGTGTTGATTTTAATCGACGATGAATTTGCGAATCGGCGATGAATTGTGATGGATTACGGTTGGGTTTTTCTTTAATTTAGTTTTAAAAAGTTTTAAAAAATTATGGGAGAAATTAAAAGAGTTTAGGTTTTAATTAGTATAAGGGTAAAATGGACATTTAACTTTACCCCCTTGGACATCCCTTATCGTAAAATTGGGTCACCTTGGCTCAACTAGGAGCCCCTATATTGATGTGGGAGCCCCTATATCAGGCTTCTTTATGATACTTGAAGAAGTTTTTAATATTGGAAGAAAGCCGACTTAACTATTATTATCATGTAGGATCAGTGGAAAACTAATAACACTCCATCTATTCAAGTGTTTTTTTAGCTTTTTTTCTTCTTCATCTTTTTACAGTATTGTTGCTCGATTATTATCCGTTGGTCATTGGTATGTAATTCTATAGTGTTTGTAATCATATGTGATTACATTTTTTTTTCTTCTACCATAGCACTTCAATGTTTTGTATTTGCTTTTGAATTGTGTCCTTATGTGACTCATTGATTTGTAAGGTTATTCCAAGTTTAATAAAGCTTTACTTGTGGTTTTCAAGCAAAGATATTTAGGTATACTTTTAGTTAAGATCGTCGTGAATAGATTATTGCCCCATTGAACTGTTGTTCAGGATTCGTCATTGCGCACCACCCACACAAATAGTTATCATATGACTAGAAATTAAAACAACAGTAGGAGCAGCCATGGAATTAATCCAAAACAACCAAATATTACCTTTGCTATTTGAAGTGGAATTATGAATTACCATACTTTGCGTACCAGGTAAATTCAACTTAGTACACAGAAAGAAGCATTACAAACAACTTTAGGCTCAACAATCCATACTAGAAATGGACATAACTGGCTAACTTAGAGCGTCCAAAGTCATGAGAGGAGTATATACCAAAACCAAAGATCAAAATACCAATTTTTTTGCTTCTCTACCACTGGTCTAATGTGAGCATATTTAACTCTCCCAGGCATTAGTTGCACCCCTAAATACCTGTCAGGGAAAGTAGCTCTGCCCATACCCAGATGTTCTGCAATTTCCTTGCCTCTAGCTCTAGAAGCACCACCATAGTAGAACTTGCTTTTTTGTCGACTCACAGATTGCCCTGAAGAAGATTGATACACTCCAAGAAGAGTAACCAGGTTCTGCAGGCTATGTTTGTTACCTCTACAAAAAAGAATAATGTCATCCGCAAAGAAAAGATGAGTGGGAGATATGCCTTTGCGTGTGACCATAGTATGCATCTTACCCTCATTGAACAGTTTAGTAATATTCTTACTAAGAATGTCTTCCATTAACACAAAAAGAAGAGGTTATAAAGGATCACCAACAAGCAACGGCTCCTACCGTTGCGCGTTAGCACGCGCATCCGTTTTCTTGCTCCAGCTGTAATCGAACAGCGGTCTAAGAGTATACCAAATAATAAACGTTCTTCTAAATGTCTGCCTAGTTTAATTTCGTACATGGACGTTCGTCCAACTGTCTTCCTGTCATCAAACGTTCATCCAAGTGTCCGCCTGGTTTAATTTTGTACACGAACGTTCATCCAAATGTCCGCCTGCCAACAAACGTTCCCCTATGCATACACTTGATGCTCCATCAAATTTGGGTTTGGTCTAGATTTCAGACCAAATTTAGTCCTAAACCCTAAAAAATTCAACCATAACCAAATTTACTCATCCCAGTGTGATTGGTTATGGTCGGACCAAAGAGTAAATATGAGTTTAGTCCACCTTTTACTCGCATAACTGTGGAAGCTCTTAAAAGACTATAGCTTTTGTTGGGTCCTAGCTCTTCTAAGATCCCTTAGGGAAACTGCAACGGTTGGACTATCCTAAATACCAAAGAGTAAAAAAATTTGGTCGTTTTTCATTTTAAACACAACGGTTTTGTGAGTAAATATGATCGCACGTCCTTTTAATTAGAAGTCTGTTATAAAGCGTTATTGTAGATGAACGTCAGGTGACACGAACGTTTCTTTAGTGGGACGTATGTTGTTGGGCGCATATTTTGGTGAGCGTTTCATATTCTGGAACCAGACGCACTTATAAATGAACGTTGCTTACTCATACGCTTCCTTAATCAAACTATGTTTAAGCGTTCACACTAATCAGCGTCTATTGTACAAGCGTACTCGTATAGGAACGTATGGAAGTTGAGCGTTGTATTGTGTGGACGTTTAGTGATATACGCTGTGCCTAAAAGACGCCTGAATGCCAGAAGCCCATCTATAATAGCGCTTAGTATTGAAACGTCCACCAACAGGGCGTGAGTTGAGTTTCACGTTCACCTAAAGAAACGTAATGAAGTACATCCACCAGTGTGAGCGTTAATAAGACTGGTGCTCCGGCGCTTTCCTACAAGAGCTTCTGGTGCTCCGGCGCCTTCCTAAAAGAGCGCCTGTTATCCGACGTCTTTTTAATAGAACGTATGATATACGGACGTTATTTCAGTAGAACGTTTTAACCAGACGCTCATTTGGCTTGCGTTTCTTCTACCAGCGTTGTCCTAGTGAAGCGTTACTTCATACGCATTCTTTTATGAGCGTCTCATCAAACGCTTCTCAGCCACTGCGTCCGTGTTTCAAAACGCTTTCATAAGGAAACGTCTTTTGTTAACGCCCAATTAGAAGAGCGTGCGAGTATATATAAGATTTGGAGAAAATTTTCTCTGGAATAGCGGTTTTACTTGCCTCATTCCTATATATACTCGTCCGTTGCGGTCGATTTTAGGCGACCAAAGAGTAAATTTAATCTTTATTCTTTGGTATAGTCGTCCACTGCAGTTGCTCTTACATTCCAAAAAATTATCTTCATGATTTAAAACCTCCATTTCCTTGATTTTTCCTAAATTTATATTTGGAAGTAATAGGAACAGCATTATATATTCATTGACATATATTGTCCTTTTTTAGTTGAAGCAAATCCCCAAAGTAATCCAAGAACAGTAATATGAATGAAGTTAATTCTAAAGATCAACTCGAACTCATTATGTAATGCTAATAATCATTAATCAGTAAGTCATTTCATTAGAAAAAAAAAAGCATAATTACAGAGATAAAGCAGTTAAATAAAATCAAAATCGTCAAGAAAACTACAAACAGATTCGTCGTCCATGATCTTCTTGCTTTCCGGAGACAGTAACATAAACCTTATATTTCCTATTTCTGACTTGATATTTTAATGTTTTCCAATACCCGTTTCTCCAATTTGCACGACCTATGTCCAAATCATCAAATCAACTGAAACTTTTGTCTCCTTTGGATCTTCTTCAATGATGAAATCTCCATTCGTTCTTCTTGTAAAAGCACAGCCATTACAAGTTGTAGTAGTAGTAATAGCAGATGTTGGAAATGAAAATGAAGCCTGAGTTTTGGAAACAGAGTCTTGGTAGTAGTAGTTGTTGTTGTTTTCAGGTCGAATCAGCTCAGAGAGTAGTAGAATCAAAGAAGCCATTTCACTAATTAAGTTTGCCTTTAGAGAGAATTTGTAACAGAAGACTGTAATTTTGTATGATACCAAAATGAAGTTCGTGAAGTTGCTTATATAATAAGGGAAGCAGCAGTAGAGCGCGTTAAAAATCAGCAACAGCCCATGGGTTTTTTCTGTTTTGCTCTTTTTTCAAAAACAGTTGGCTTTTTCCTCCCCTGGTTTTGACAGTAGGCTGTTGTTTCTAGTTTGGTGTTTCTTTTTTGACAGTTTCAAGTAGATCAGCATTTATAGTTACATTGATGAACTCTTAGAATAATTGAAACAAGTGGTAGATTCATGCAAGACAGTTCACTACTCACTAGAAAAAAAAAAGTTAATATGGTAGTTGGGGATTGGGTGGATAGGTGGATTGTCTTAAATTTGTTTATGGGTGGATTTAGTAAAACTTCAACTGTTTTGTTCTGAAGTTCATGGTACTGGTTACCTACAAAGTGGAAACAAACGAGTTACAGAGTACACGACATCATCATTCGAAGTTAGGCCGCGACAAAGCTCGTGTTGAAGTTTGGCACCGACAAGTTATGGGCAAAATTTAATTATGAGGATCATCATCTCAGTTTTACACCCCCACTAAATTATTGAATTTTAGTAACGTAGCAAGAGCACCTACAAGTAAAACCTTGTTAGAAATCCAAAACCACAAGAATTTATTTGACAACTGTAATTCATTATAGAGGTGATTCTACATATTTGAGTACAGGAACTGAAACAAACAAAAGCGGGAACATACAAGCTCATGAAATCTGCATCTTCCTTTGTTACATAACCATCTATTTCGATTTGCTCCCCGTTTCTTAGTTTGATACAACAGCAAAATCATACTATCGGATTTGGATCGGATGTTTTACGCCTCTTCTTCATCCACTAAGATAGTGGCTTCATTACCAATTCCTAGCTCCATCAAAGAAGCCATTTCGTTGTCGAGCAACATCGGCAATGGAGAACCCTGTTAAGAAAATAGGGATTATTCACCAGCTCCCACATGATAATTCTTTTTTTCTCCTCCTGAATTGTGCCAGCCAAAACAAGTCATGCGAAAAACTTGCCAATAAAGAAATATGCTTACAAATTAATTAGAGTAAAAGCAAGGTTTTCGATGCATACAAGGGTTGCTTATATATGCGATAGTTTTACCATTTTGGCCTTAACTATTTGCATTAATAAGACATGACGTCCACAAACCATATAAAGACATAAAAATCATTTTAGAATTACATACCTCTTCTTGAAGGAACAATTTCAGCCTGATTGACTTGAGCCGAAAGAAGCTCTCGCACAGAACTTTTAACTTGCCAATCTACAGGATCATAAAAATGGATTATATGTAAGTAAGTTTGCGATAATATTGCACCCTCTAAAGGAAAGGAAAAGTTTATCAATCTACTGGTAATTGGCAAAGTAAGATTATAACCGTGCTGGTGGCTGGTAACTTCTTTGTGAGAGGTTTTTTCTCCCCCATGGAAGCTCCAACACATGTCAGAGTTATTGCTGTCGGAGGCAAATTCAAATTCTTAGCACATATTCAACAAATGAACAATGTTATGAAGAGAACAGCAGCAAAAAAACATGAGAAACGGCAAAGGAAATCTTAATACAAGTTTGAAAACATACAAAGAAGTCCTGAGGACATTTTCCGAGGACCTGCTGTCTCAGTTGAGGGTTTCTCATCCTCAATTCCATGCTTCTTTTTTAGCTCATTAAATCTGCAAGTACATTTTATTAAAGAAAGATAAAATCTTATGTCAACGGAACAATTCATGACTCTAGGTTGATGTTGTTGATCAACCGTACTTAGTAGTCCAGATGTGAGATGGAACTAAAATATAAAAAAAAACTAAACAAAATTCTTGTTTGCATATGACTGGAATTTATAGCGTGTAAATCAGAAAACAGGCCCGCACGATAGTTATGCAAAATGTTCACATGGAAGCGATTTTTTCCTAAGACTCCAAGCACTTAACACATGACCTTGAACCAATGGGATTACGAGTTATGCATACTACCTGGGGTGGAGCTGCTTAATCTCCTCAGGTTCGTCTTGCATCTTAGTCATAACAAAGCGGATATACCTGTTTATATTTCTGAGTTAAATATAATACTAACAACAACAAATTATCCACGAAATAGTCAAATGAACTTGGATGTGCTTGCAAACTAGCTGCTCCGTTAGATGTCATGCCAGGTGCTTAATTTGCTAGCCCATGAATACGACATTTCTTCAAAAAGTAATAGTTTTAGAACAAGGGAGGTGGCCTTCCAATTTGTTTCTAAAACCCTTGAAAGGTAAAATAAACTTGGTACAATCAGCTCATTGCAGATAACATACTGGATTATTGTGATTGCCCAAATGCAGAGATACAGTTTACAAATAAAGAATGACTGGTCAAACTTAATGAATACTTCATTTGTAGAATATAGAATTTAGCAACAGAGTGAATAGATTAGTTGACGAAGGAAAGACACCTGATTTCAGATTCTTTCCGCTCACGAATCCTCACCTGAAAGATGAACGATAGCATTTCAAAGGTTAAGGTAACCAATGCAAACAGAACGTTAAAAAAGAATTTCTGTTCAAAAATCTACCTCACTCCCATTAAGGGTTTCAACTTTTGCCAAACGTGCAATCAACATAAATCTAGGAATACCACCTTTGGCTGTATTTGTGATTGGATTCTCCGAAAGCCGGATGTCCTTCACATGAAAAATCACAAGGCCAATCAGTGGAGAAAAGACAAGATAGGCTGTGTAAATTTTTTAGTATAAATAACAATTATAAAAAGTTGCTAATCATTAACCAAGCTCATCCATGAAGGAAATCAAACAAATATTTTCCACCAAACATTTTATGTTGATTTTCATCTTGATATGTGACTCTACAAGGCCTAAAAGACCCAAGCATGTTGGGTAATTCTTGGTATACTAGTATATACCGAGACCAACCTGGTTTAAATATCTTAAGCACGGGATTTAAGAATCTACGAACAACTAATCTCCAGCTGTAAGATCACAGTCGGGGTAGTATAATCTGGATACAAATCAGTAATAGAGAAATCTCCAGTCTCAGTCCACTTGTGCCGAATGTTCATAACGCATATATAACTCGACTGCAAGGTACAGTAGATGGGGAATTACACAATGATCAAATCATCGTATACCTAAAGACAACTAGGAGGATCACTGAAATGGTTGGCATATGAACACTACATTGAACTTCATAAAACTTGAACTAGAAAAACAGTCACCCAGTAAAAGTTATAATTAGTTAAAGGCACAAAAAATAAAGCAGAAATTTGCAGTGGATCACTTTCTCCTAGTATACAAATCAAGCAGGAGTCAACACACATGAAGGATAAGAAACTCACAGTCAAGTTAGGGAAATAATTGAGTGAATCCACCGCTGCCAGATCTGCAATGTTATTGCGTCCTGTAAAAAATCTTAAATTTAGGAAGAAAATCACAAGACACTCGAAATAATAGAAATTTGAGTATATCAAGCAACAGCCTTATTACCTAGAAGAAGACAGTTCAAATTCCCAAAAGGGCTAAAGTGTTTCTCTGCAGGTTCAGAATCATTTACCAAATCAAATTTGGGACCACACTCAGGGTAAAATATGTTGTTCAAGTTGTTCTTGTTCAAGTGAAGCTGCTCCAATCTGGATATAGGAAAACGTTAAATTGTATAGAGCTTCAGGCAAATTATACATGTATTTTTCATGTATTATTTTAAGAATCTAGGACCCAATACCTCCTTAGCTGAGAAAGCTTCACAATTTCATTCCACGCTTCAAAGCAGTTATCTTCCAAATTTAAAATCCGCAGAGAATCAAATCCTAGAACATAGTTGGAGGATGCCGGCTGTAGGGAAAAAAATAATTTGATGGTTCAGGCGCGGAGAGTAATTGTTCAAATATGAAGCCATATTTAATAACTAACTATAGATGATTCATCTTTGAAGCAATTCATCATGATTATAAAGGTGATCGAGTTTATGCCCCGAGGTGAGGTGGACCAATCATGCTCGTCACATACGCATTCTTACACACCTTTTACACGACAATTGTCCCTCAAAAGCCACCCCTTGTGGAGATGTTGCGGAAAAGTAGAAAGAATAACCTTCAAAAGGTATTGTAAGAAAATGATAGACACTCAGCATTCTTTCCTATTGAGAAAATGATAGACAAAGGAGAAGCGCTACAAACCACTATCTCTTTCAACTTGTTTCCCATTAAATGAAGCTCCTCAACACATGGAAGTGATTGCTTGAGAACTTCAATCTGTCCATATTGAGATGATGTTTATTTCATTAGAAATCACAATGTAGAAAAACATATATATAATGATATATATAACTAGTACCTGTGTCCATGTTAGGCAACAATTATTGAGCACCAAAACACAAATGTTTTCTAGTACTGGGAGCTGATTTACACCATGAGCCATGTAATTGTGAGTAAGACTGAGAACTTCGAGAACCTTCAATTCTTCACATATGGCACCTACATCCTGCCACAAGACACTAGGGCATCAACCTAAAAATGTATGCGGCGCTAATAGAGAAAGTACTAAACTGCTGGTCTTGGCAACTTCCCAAACTTCTAAGATGAATAACTCCCCAAACTTCTAAACCAATCTCTATTTTCAAGTAATATGTATCTATTTGTAACCTCTTACAACATTATTTTAACAAACTACTTTAATACAGAAGCTGAGGTCGGTATCACATGCTAACCAACATTACATTGGCCAATAAATCAAGGTCCTAGGTGCCAAATGAAGGGAGGCTCATCTTAATAACAGAAGTCTTCAGATGCCTTAGAGTTTGAGTATAAAGCTTAGATTGATGTCGATCTTATTAACATAGTCGTATACATAAAGGGAGATTCTAGAGTAAAGGTAAAATGTTCAAATGCCAAAAATTGGTATATTGACAAAACCAAGAGAAGTGTATTCACATATACATGCAATTCCAGTTTAATAAGAAGAAGACTGAGCATATCTCAACCAAGCAATTGAAGATGATTAGTGACAACTAGGAATCAAGCTAAGCTTACTTTCCATTCTGAAAGCAAGTTCCCAGTCAAATCGAGCTCCTTCAAATCTGCAATAAACAAAAACTTAGGTGCTCAGAAAGCAATTTGTATGAAGGCCACTCTGAAAATTATCAAAATGCAATGACTGCCCTGTTTAACATTGGTGGGAAACTAATAGAGGGAGAAAGGAAGAGTTGCACAAGTTATTGGTCTGGTTGCCTTGTATAGATAAAGTTATGGGCTGGTTTGATGAAGTCTATATAATAGCCAGAACAGACCATTGCATACTGGTAATTTGATACCAATAGTGCAGTCAGATGGATGAAAAGAGAAATACAAATGAATTTGCGGAGCTTATGAATGGATTAAGTAGAATTATGTGAAGCTGTTAGATATGTAATGGCGGATAAACATAATAAATGTTCTAGAAGCAAGGTTCTTTTATAGAGACAAAACGAATTTCAAAAATGATAAGTTTAGAGATTGTAAGGAAAGATCTCAACTCAAGACATGTGACTTCATTTCATGTTCTACAAAACGCAAAAACATTACAAGAACAACACAATTTGTTTTGTTTTTTGGAGTTTGTGAATCAGTACATAACTTTCGAAATGGAGCAAATTAGAAAAGCCTTACTGGATTCAGTTATCTCCAAACCAAATTATGATACATGAAAAATTAAATTTTAAGCATTTTAGTCCAAAATTTGAGTAAACATAAATTGTATCAACCTCATAAGACTATAGCTAATAAAGTTGAAACCCGAAAGCTTACTTGGGACGACGGCATTGATCTGGCCTTTGGATCCGACTGAGCTAACTCCCAAATAAGAAAGTGATGCACCAACCAGATCTTCCAATCGACTCAATTTGTCTTGAACTTTACTTTTCCCCACAAGCTCTACAGCTACTCGGTTGTTTCTGGCTGATAAGACATACATCTCATCTTCTTCTTCTTTAGTAGAATCACCTTTATAGCGAAGTTCAAGTGCTTGTAAGAAGGAAATACCATGACTCAAATTCTGAGGACGAATAAATGAACCTGATTTATCATCTTTAGCTTCAAAATAAGTAACCCCATTAAGTGAACCATTGTGTTTTCCATCTCCATTGTCCCAATCAATACCTACCCAAATTCCTGAATAACCTTCAACATTACCAATGTATTTTACTGTTCCAATTCTTCTAGTGTCACCAACTGTATGAACTCTTTGATTCATTCTAAACCCTATTTCTTCCTTCCCATTAGATTTCGTTTCATCTACAAGTTTCTCGGAAAATTCCTGCATTTTGTTTAAGAGTGAGCAATCCAATTATCAATATCTAGGGTTTTTGATACATTCTTTTTCTGAGAACAAATATTTTCAATCAATTTCTATCAATTGAAAACCCCTTAACCACCTATTTTGGTTAATGACTACTCTGCCCATTGTTCCATTGTCGATGTTATACACAGATAAAATTAAGATATGGGGTTTTGACTGTGGTACTTTCGTTATATAATGTTTTTGGTTTGTTTTCCTAGCGAATTGGAGGGTTATCAAAAACTAATTAGGGGCAATTTTTTTAAAGTCAATCAATGGGAGAAACTAAGGGGTAATCTAGGGGTATATAAAATTACCATAAAACCTTTCACCAATCCAATATTTACTAAAAAATCTTTCACTAATAAAACTTAAACCTATTTCACACTACATAATTCAAACTACCGATTCTTCTACTCTGTTTTCTCTTTTTTCCTCTCCAACTTCAAGCTACCGATTCCACCATTTTGTTTTCATCTTCAACCGATTAATCGTAAACAAATTCATCGCATAATCGTAAACCAATTAACAATACTTACTACAATATAAAGATGCCTCGACAAAAGCAAAAATCTCGTCAACCTCCTAATGCAGAGTGACCGCCATTTTCCCTATTTGGAGGAGATCGAGAAATTGTTCAAGAATAAAGCGATGAACGCGATGAGGATGAAGTAGACACGGAGTCCGAATACGAAAATCTGCCTCTCCAGCAGTTGATGGCTCCAATAAGGTTAGGGGTTTACCATAATTTGTGTTTATATTGCTTAAATCGCTTGAATTAGTGAGTATAATACCAAGGGTTTTAGGTGAAGTAGCACAATCGGTAGTTTCCTGGTTGTATTAAACTACCGACTATGGCAGTGTTCTTCACTGCTCATGAAGATAGTGCACAATCGGTAGTTATCTTTGGGTTAAAACTACCGATTGTTCTTCTGTATAAAAATTTCGTAATAATCGGTAGTTTTGTATAGGCTTAAACTACCGATTGTGAGTGTTCAGTGAACCTCAAAAACACCCATCACAATCGGTAGTTAGATTTAGACATAAACTACCGATTATTCTACTGGATGCAAAAGTAGTGATAATCGGTAGTCTCGTTTAGTGTTAAACCTCCGATTGTGCTAGTTAGTGATCCTCAAAAACATCGATCACAATCGGTAGTTGTTTTTACACCTAAACTACCGATTATTCTACTGGATCCAAATTTAGTGATAATCGGTAGTTAAGTTTTTTATATAACTACCGATTGTGTGTGTGTCCATAGACTTTTGTGTTCCCATTTTTTTTATGCATAATCGGTAATTAATGTAAATCCCGAGCTACCGATTGTGGAAAATCGGTAGTTAAGTTGTTTTTTGTACTACCGATTATACACAATCGGTAGTTAAGTTGTTTTTTTGACTACCGATTGTTAATAATATGTTGAGTTCAACTTACTTTGTCTACCGTTTTATGTACTGAAATAATTGTTCTTTATCTTGTAAAAAGGGAAAGGCATCAAAGCAAGCCCACGATACAATTCTATCGGGGCCTCGTCGTCGAGGCGGTAAGAAGGTTACCTCTATTGCTAGAAGACAAAGGAGCGCTAGCCAAAACGAAGAAGGAGGACCAAGTGCTCCTCAAGCTCAACACTTCGAAGGAGGTGGACCAAATGCTACAGAAGAAGAAGAAGAAGAAAGTGGTACAAAGAAACAACCAAGGAAGAGAGGAGGGCACAAGGTCCCCGACTCTCTGAAGATTAAGGGTCTACGAGAAGGTCAAATCCCGGGGCTCCCAAGAGACGAAGGACCTATATTGTTTGGCTACAAGGATTCTTGGGCCAAGGAAATCTACTCTACCGAGGTAAAAATTTATTAAACACCATTCTTAACATATTGTATTTTTATTCGTAGAAGTGTTAACTTTTATTCTAATTGTTTTTTAATTCGTCGTCTATATTAGGATCATTCTAATGCGATCCGTCTATTGAAACCTACTGCCGCACCATACAAGATGGACGATCGGCCGTTGGGAGGTGAGTGTCTTCGGTTCCAGCAAATTCTACTGAGCTCGGGGCTATCTACGGCTGACAAAAACTCCATGTTAAAACACGACCGATATCGGCATTCATGGAGCGGTATTATCCAGAGACCGATACTTTTCACATGCCGTGGGGAGAGATGACCATCACTCCCGATGATGTGGTGCAGATTCTAGGTATGAACGACCATGGTATGGCGGTCAAGTTTGATTATGTGAAGCAGTTAAGCTGAGACCAACTTTATGCTTTGACCGAGAAGAGCTTTGGCTGGGACCGAGATACCTCTAAAGAAGAGTTTCACCGGTGCGCTAAATACAGAACCAGGCAATTTAGTATGGTTCATCTGATGGAAAGGTTCAGAGGCACCTTGAAAAAAGAGGAGGCCAACCCAGAGTTCAGCGATGACCAGGTCAGAGCTGCAGCCACTGCATATCTGCTCTGTGTTTTGGGATGTGTGATTTTCCCCAATGCTAATGGGAACCGGGTGGACGCCAACCTTTTACAACTTTTGCATCCCCTCCACAAAGTTCAAGACTATTCGTGGGGCACCGCATGTCTTGCGTTCTTGATAGAAGAGATGAGAAAGGCATCCCGGGAGAAGACTAGACAAATAGCCGGGAACGTGAGCTTACTCCAGGTATTTTGGTAACTCCATTGATGGTTTGATTGTTATTTATTTTTTCTTATTTTAAGAATCAATTTTCTCATACTTGGTTTGATATGTACACTAGGCTTGGATATATGATCACTTTCCGTCCCTCGAGTTGGCGAGAGGGAACCCGGGAGGCACTACCCGAGGCACCAAATTCATCTTTTCGGGCAACCATTCAAGGATCAAGGAGCATGAGTTGATTACTTTGAGGAGGAAACTAGACTTCATGGCGTCGAAAGATGTATGCTTTGATCCCTACAGGGAAGACCTAGCTAATGGTCATATAGTGCGAAGGTCTGAGTTGGCGTTCTACTATGGACCCTTGTGGCATCCAACTGGGTATGCCATGTACAATGCCACAAGGGTGGTGCGTCAATTAGATTTCGTCCAAGAACAACCTTGGAGTCGGTTCAGGGGCAGGTTCGAGCTGGACGTGGAGAATTGTGTTTGTGGTAAGGACTCAATCACAATTGTTTACTCTGGTAACCCATCGGTTGAACATTGGGACAACCAGATGCAATCTATGATGAACGAGGAGAGACCTGTCACCCGAGATGATGAAGCAGATCCTGGCTATATGGTATGGTACCAGGAGCATTCTCATCTTCACGTTATCCGTGAAGATAAAGGAAAGAGCAACAGGGTGCCCGAATATAGGTTCATCATCAAAGACAACCCGTCGGGATATGAAAGGCTGGTACTTATTGTTATTTCCTTTTGATTTTAGTATTACAGGTCAATATTATAGATAATAATCGTTTGATTGTTATTTCCTAAAAACAGAAGAAAAAGATTGCAATTCTGTCGAACAAGATAGGTGCGTGCATCAATGGGGGAGTTCCTCCAACGAGTGCGCATAAAGACCTCCTTGACAACCTCGATAATGAAGAGTATGCTGTCAAGTTCGGAGAAAAATCTACGACCAAGAGGAAGCCGACATCTAAACGATTTCGAAGTCGCGCATCAACGAGTGCTGCTCCTCAAGCCAATATCACTCCTCCTCAAGCCGATGTCCCCAAAGCTAATGAACCTGAAGCCGCTGTTGCTCGTGCTCCTAATCCTAAAACCAAAAGAGTTAGGAATTAGGTTGTAATCGTTAAATTGAAGGATATTATTTTAGCGTTTAACATTTCTGGTTTGAAGGTTTCCGATTTGAGATGATTATATGTACTTTTTTTTAGTTATCATTTGATTTTCCATCGATTTATTTTTAACAAGTTATGTTCTATAAATTTTACATGTACAATCGGTAGTTAGCTGGTTTGAAACAACTATCGAATGAGTAAATTAATCAGTAATCGGTAGTTTAAGAATTACTTAAACTACCGATTATGTACATTCAGCGACAATCGGTCGTTTGTACAAAATTTTAACTACCGATTGAGAGTGTCCAGGAGTTTTCAAAAAATTTGGATTTCCAATTTGGGGCTACTTATCATAATCGGTAGTTTAAGAATTTTTTAAACTGCCCAATGTGATTGTACAAATTGTTGAAATTTTTGAAAAAATCTCGATTTCCAATTTGGGGCTACTTATCATAATCGGTAGTTTAAGAATTGTTTAAACTACCGAATGTGATTGTACAAATTGTTGAAATTTTTGAAAAAATCTCGATTTCCAATTTGGGGATACTTATCATAATCGGTAGTTTAAGATTTTTTTAAACTACCGATTGTGTTTGTACAAAATGTTGAATTTTTCTAAAAAATATCGATTTCCAATTTGGGGCTACTAATCATAATCGGTAGTATAATATTTTTTTAAACTACCGATTGTGATTGTACAAATTGTTAAAAATTTTGAAAAAATCTCGATTTCCAATTTGGGGATACTTATCATAATCGGTAGTTTAAGAATTTTTTAAACTACCGAATGTGATTGTACAAATTGTTGAAATTTTTTAAAAAATCTCGATTTCCAATTTGGGGCTACTTATCATAGTCGGTAGTTTAAGAATTTTTTAAACTACCGATTGTGATTGTACAAATTGTTGAAATTTTTGAAAAAATCTCGATTTCCA
>JAJJMC010019063.1:4832110-4871377 GCA_023531435.1 Papaver californicum
TCTTTATTATTCCTGCTTCAATTGATTACAATGGGTGTGTTTATATATAAGAGAAGATAAACCTAATTTACAACAAACTAGGAAACCTTAATAAACTAGGAAACCACAACAAACTAGGAAACATAATATATTTGACATATTCCTAACTTAATGCCCATGGCTTGACACCCGTCCACAATACTCAGCTTTATCATCAAAAATAAAAAGTTTGATGTCATTGTCAACGGATTGCGTAAGAGATTGCACAACAATGGTTGGAGTAGCTCGGCCTCGGTCTAGGTTCGTACGTATAAAGTACGGGTCCGTGGTTAAGTTGTATAATACGTCGTCATTAATTTGGTGCCACAGTCGGAAGATGCACTTTGCTGGTAGTCTCATAAGTATGTTGGTGATGATATCAAAAGGAAGATCAGGTATAGGACCCTCCTCAATCTCTTGAAAAGATTCATCGACTTCTGATAACTCTACAAGAGGAAGTGCATTATCCTTCCCTTTATTATATTTTGTAAAAAATTCACGAAATTTAGCCGAAGGATTAAGCAGATTAAGCAATGCATGGATGTTTACCCATTAAGAAGAGAATATTGGATTTTGGATGCACAATTATTTACTTGGGTATTGAATAGTGTGGTGGTATAATAATAAAGTTGTAAATATATTATACTTTCATCAAAAGTGTTATTATCATATTTTTCATTCCAATCTAAAATAGGCTAGAATGAAAATGTGATAGTAACACTTTTGCTGAAACGGAGGGAGTATGATTTATAAAGTACTAACTTAATTACGTAATTATAATTCTAGTAGGATTTCTATTTTTATCCTATCAGAAAAAGGTTAATATTAAAAAGAAAATTTAAAAGTGATTACAAATCAATGGCCGATAAAAGTAAGAAGTGGTGCATATTTTGATTTCACATTTATTAATATAAATCATACTATACAATGTTAATTTGTTTTTCTTTTCTTTTCAATTTGGAATAGCAATTATCATAATAACTTAAAATATTCTCTCTGTTTATACAAAAGTGTTACTATCATTTTTTTATTTTGGCGTAAAAACAAGCTAAATTGAAAAAGTGATAGTAACACTTTTTTAGAAACGAAATGAGTATAAATGAGCTTCAGGGTTGCTAATAATCATATATATTTTCTCCTGCAGGTGTAATCATAAAAAGTTTGGGCATAGCTTCGAGTATCTTTCTCTTCTGACACTTTTAATAGATTTGCAACTCTAGAAAATCCATCATGGTTATTGAAGAGGAGTGAAGGATCATTTTTCACTTCTGACTCTCCTCCCATCTTTTCTGCCTCCTTGAATAGCTTTGGTGGAGATAAAGCCCATTGCATTGCCCATATTGCTAATGGCCTCATATAAGCCAGAGATCTATACCTATCGTCAGTATCCCAAGCTTCCGGAGTTTGAAAAGAGTACCTGTAATTTGGAAAGGATACTATGTTAAATTGAAAGAATGACGGTTTGCACTTGTATGTTGCAGACATGAAAATTGTGATATGAATGGGGAACTATAAATGTTAGACCTTCTACATCTTTATTCAGGAAGTGAAAAATTATAATCAATATATTATCTTTCTTCGCCAACATGATCACAAATGGCTAACTTGTGAGCCTCTGACATCAACAAAAAGATTTACAAGTAGCAGATGTAAGCTAATATAGGCCTAACAAAAGAGAACTTCATTTAGAATGTAACCGTTTTTAGTTTAGGTTAAAGAGACGATGCGAATTACATGGTGCATCTTCTTGATAATATTGAACTTGGGTCAACAAAATCTCACTCAGTGAAGAAATGGTTCTAACTGAAATGGGGTGCAGTCTATGCTGAACAAGATTGTGCTGTTAATGCAAAACTCTACTTGGGAATGAGAAACAATTGCCATGAAGAGTGGAATGCACCAGCGGCCTGCAGTTTTTGAGCCGTTTTGCCTAAATTTGTATTTTGGTATCTAAAGTTTTTTTTTTTTCTTCAGAGTTTCATTATGTGCAGACACACTTTATGGTGACAAAATGGACGTTCCCATTTAAATGAATAGGAAATAATTATGAAATGGGATCTAAACCTTAAAATTTCCTAATCTGTTATTACTTGAGAGGATAAAAAATAAACAAAGATTACTCACCCGAGCCCTTCAGGTGACCATGAAGCTTCATGAACACCGCTTGCGGTATTAAATCCAATTTCCTCTAGGCCTTCATGAATCATAGTTGCAGCCACAGCATAAGTGACCCCAGACCATATTTCTCTTGACTGCATTGCTGTCATATCTACTTTCCCATCTGGTCGCATCCCATTTACAGCCCCTCGTTTCCCATCCTTTACCTTTAACACATTAAAATTATAAACTTTCTCAAGTGCACTTTGTGCTTTGTGTTCGTCGACAATTGGCGATAATTGGCACGCTCGAGAATACCTGTACCAGTAGTCATTTAGTTATATAAACATTTACAACAAACACATATAACTAGAGACTTACTAAAATGACACCAAAGCATAATTTGACTGCCAATCATTCGCGGAGAGAAAATGATTATCGATTTAACCTTTTTTTAGCTACAATGACTCTGTTAAGAACCTTGTTTTGTTACAACATACCATTGCCCAGCCAACTGATCAGCTTGAATTGACGAACTTGAACTGCCACCACTGTTGTCGTAATTGAAGTATGAACCATTCCATAATTGATCATTATATACCAATTTTGCCTTCTGGAATTTGAGCAGAAAATGTTCCTCTGAAGCCTTATCACCTACTTCGCGCGCCAAGGCTGAAGCAGCTTGCAAAGCCGCAACCCACAGGCCTCCACTATAAGCACTCACCCCTGAAACTGACCATACATCGTAAGTTTGATCTGGAAACCCTTCATTCTCAATCATCCCATCTCCATCCTTATCGAATTGGTCCATATAGGCCATTGCGATATACACGGCGGGCCAAACTGCTTGTGCAAATGATTTATCACCTGTTGCAACCACATCCCTATATACTTGAAGAACAAATTTAGGGTTTAAATCTTTCCACCTATCTGTATTGTAAAAGCTATAAGCATTTACTTCGAACCAAGGATTTTTCAGTCCAAGATCATGAGGAACAGCACCGAGAGTCTTTCTTGGGGCCGAATTCCCATCATCTAATATTAACACTCTTTCAGGATCATGCATCACCACAGCCGCTGCAAAATCTCTTTGTATGCTGAGTTCAAGTTTTGGGAAAAGCATGATTAATGCAAAAGATGAGTAGAAATGGACATCATAAGTGTTCCACATGTGATATTCAATCCCTTCAAGATAAAGGAATTGGCCAATGTTCTCTTCTCCTTTTTCAAGCAAAGTTGGTCCAAAAGCAGAATTTGATGCAACTGGTAAGTGTATTTGCTCAAGTACTGTTGTCATACGTTCAAGGATATCGACTGCAATATCATTTTCAGAGTTTATAGTTGTGGTATCTGACTTATCAAGGGAAAACTTTCTTTTTGCAATAGTTACTAAACTCTGCAAGGGAAGTGATCCATCTGCAAAAGAGAAGTGTTAAATTGAGACTCTATGGTTAAGAAAAAAAGAAGAGAGATTGAGAATTCTCTTGCATGGTTGCATCCTAAATGATACCTGTCCAAATTGTTCCTCCGGCATCAAGATAGTAAAGCTCGTTGAATAATGTTACAGGGTACCTGCACACTCGGACAAAAAGAAAATCAAGAAAATCTTGATTCATTCGGCAAACAAAGTAGCTATATGTGTACAGTAAAATTTTATATTTAAACTCACCATTCAGGAAGCCGTTTGTCTTCAAGAATAGGCCTTTGCCATGCTTCTATCTGAGACTCCCACTGGTGATGTTCTATTTCTCCGAGGAAAATTAAATGATGTTAAGTTGTTTAGAACATTAAAGTAGAATCAGGAAAAACAAATTCAATTTGAATACAAGACCTAAGAAACTGTAAACGATGCAATATTACCAAGAATAGCATCAAATGCAATATTTGCCGCTGCATTCCCATGACTTCCGTAAAATGTCGTGTATCGCCTGCTCATGAAGTGTATTAGCATGCGGAATTTAACTGTTTTTTTCTTATAGTGCAGATAGATAAGTTTCGATCTCAGGTCGTATTCACCACCAAACGACTTTACCACCCTACTAGAGGGGATCTCCATGTGGAATTTTTCTTTTAGTGGTAAAATTCATTTGCTAAATGGCTAATACGCACCTGTGATAAGTATTTCCACTTGAAAATCTTACTTCAGGGCAAGCCCAAGCTAATGAAAAAGTGACAGTTCGGCTAGTGTTTGATGGAAGAGTCAAAGAAGCTGATATGGCAGCTCCAACAGAAGATCCTGTCTCTGAAGGCGTTGACATCTCATCAAAAGCAAGATTGTCGAAGGAACCATGCTATTAGAAACAAAAAGGAAATCAACAAATTATGCTCTTACAAATATGACGAAAGAAAGATGTAGAAAATGGAATGACATTCTTTAAATGTGTTCACACTTTTGTCTGATAGACTGAAGGTCTGGCTATTTTTTAATGCATTTCACCGAAACAAAATAAAGAAAACTGGAGCCTGCCTCTTTAATTTCATTCCACATATCTTTTGCCGTGAAACCTTCTGACTTTCCAGATATAAAGAAGTGAGGACACTCCGAGACCTTGACATCAGCTTTCTCTTGAGCAGCTATGGCAAATGTCACGGGAGGTTTCCCATTATCAGTGCTGCATGTACACAAAGGAATTACAAACTTCATCTGATTCAGCATTTAAACTTAAAAGCGGAGACCTATCCTGACAACCCGAACCTGTGACACCTTCCCACATGAAGCTATTCATCAATGATGGAATTATAGGAAGTATAAATGGAAACAGTTGATGGATTTATGGACTACAAAATCATTCCTCGACGGGTGTTACGCTAACCTCATATGCAACAGTAGACCGAGAATTCTAAAACCTTCTTTAAAATTGTATGCAGAGAAAAGCTTACTTGTGATGAAGAAGTACTCCACGCACCCCATCTTTTGTCCTATTAGAAATAATGACCTTTAGACATCAGAAATTTGGACGAAAAACATCAGGGAATAAACCATATATATCCAAAGCTGAAACACATGAATTACCAAAATGAGTGTTAAAAGTAAGCCAAGAAGAATTTTCTTACGGCGTCTTTAAATTGATATGTTTACCAGAGTCTCCAGAGTTCCCACCTACAGAGTTCTGAATAGGTACGAAATAAAGTGATCAGAATAGCTAACATCACTTTCTTTTATGGAAGTTTCTAACAGGACTATGTGAAAGAATATGCTGAATAAAGATTTCAACTTACAGCCCATGTGAATAACAAAGTAACATCTGCATCAGTGTTCCCAGAGTTGAACACCTAGATAAAGATGAGCAATTCCTTAGAACTTGGATTACTTTGACTGAGTGAGGGAAGGAGAGAGGGAGGCTTCCTGCAGGCACATACCGTGAATGTAAATACTGCTACGGGCAAGCTACTCTCTTTATAATTATGAGGAATGAAGGGTGAAATCTGACGGCTAGTTATCTTAAGCTCAGGATCAGGTTCACCTGCATAGAGAAGTGCAAGAAAACTTTAAATTACATTATAACAGTATACATTAGATAAGGGTCATAATGTGTAAGCATCTGCATGTCGATGAACATTACCTTCATAAACAGTCCATGACCTTGGAAATAAAGCATGGTATGTAGAACTCTTTCCCTCCATGTTCCAATCCCAAGATCCAATGCCAGAAGTTGTGCTGTCCCTACAAGTGATTTTCAGTAAGAAAACGGTTGAATATAGAATATATTGGACACTACATACTCAAATACACTGTAGAAAATAAGGCAAAGTTAACCCTGAATTACTAAGAAATGAATCAATTGAGGCTTACGGTGATACATTTGTGGGCTTTGGGCACAATACAGAGGAATATCTTTCACCACTTGAACGAGAAACGAATACCTGAAAGAGGAAATGGCAGACAAAACTAAGACACTTGAATACCATAAAGGATACACTATGATGAAACTTTTCTATCAGATGATGCACAAATCGAGGATGGTCTGTGTCAATCACATAAAGGGCTCAATTGAACTTACAGAAAATTGGTTTGCTAAAACAGGTTCATCTTCGCATATTGTAGGAAATAGTTGGAAACGTTGAAACTCCCCTTTATAACTTCTTCCGATGCTTCCTGCACTGAAGGTTCAATCATAGGGAATATATCAAGATGGAAACATTTACATTCTGCAAATAAGAGAATAGGCTTTGAAATGAAGTTTCTAATGGAAGGCAGAGAAAGAGTTTTTACAACATTTAAATAGTAACACATCCCCACCACAACATCTCTAGTCTGTTTTGGACTCTAAGGCGTTATATTTTAGAAGTTAACAGGCATTAGGCCCTTATATATCGTTATCATACATATTTAAAAACGGTATGGTTCATTGAATTGTAAATAACAGTCAAGGTTATAATCTAGTTAGATTCAAGCTCAAATAAAGTCACATTATTTGCCTAAATTTCTGCACTTGCACAGTATTAAAAAAGTTTAACAAGGCAAGCATAAACATCATGTAGATATAAAATATGTGTTTGGTTCTGGATAAATTCCCTACCCAATACCACCTAAAGGAACACCATGACAAGCTGTGACAAGGCGCTTGTTGAAAGGATCTATCACGGCCACCTAAAATTCAAACAGTATCAAAATGAGAATATAAGTCACTGAAACATTTATAGATTTGATATGAAATCAGTCCAATCAAATAAAAACATCATTTGATAAAAAAGAACAGACATGTCCTTTAGAGATTTCTTGTTTGACATGACGCCAGAGCCGAATTCCTAATGGAGCCTTCACAAATAAAAAGGAAAAAAAGAAAGAAAAGCAGAGTTAGAGGTTAATATTCAGGTATAACAAATAGCTTTTAAACAAATACCAAAAAGAAAGAAAGATACAGGACAAGACGATAAATGTGCAAGAGGACTTGTCTATCTTCATGAGGAGTCTCAACTTATAATCATCCATCGAGATCTCAAAGCTAACGATATAATATTAGACAAGACATGAATCCCAAAATTGCAGATTACGGCATGGCTAGACTTTTTGTGCTTGACCAAACTCAAGCTGGTACAAACAAAATAGTCGGAACGCAGTAAGCATATATTTTGTGGTAGGTGTTGTTCATAACTGTAGTCTGTATCAAAACGAATTGTGATATTCTTATTTTGCTAGTATGTTGGGATTTGCAGTGGCTACATGGCTCCAGATTATATTATGCATGGTGAATTCTGTTAAATCAGACATTTCAGTTTTAAGCTGCAGTTTTAGTTTGAGCTGACTTCGAGATATTTGGTGAGCTAACTTAGCTTTTAAGCTGCAGTTTGGAAAATTACCACCGCCTTAATTTGACTCTGGTCTGGACCAATATCTTCACTCTGGTTTTAGTTTGAGCTGAGACAACCAGATATCTCTGAGCTGTGCTCCTTTAAGATCACATTTTTCTCTAAAACTTGACATAGTAATCAATTTTATTTAATAGCAAGCTAGAATTTGAAAGTTGATCACCAAATATTGCAAAGGCGAGATAGCTATTCTTTGGACATCTATAATGTGGTTTCCGGGCACTCTAACTGCACTGAATGACCATGTCCGTCGATCACTTAGGTTCTCTTACATAGTCTAAGGCCGTGTTTCCTTGTATGCAACTCTTAAATTTTGATAAGAAACCAAAGAAAAGAAAAGAAAGGACACAGGGGAGAACCTCGGGCATGTGCCCCCGTGAACCCATATGTGGATCTGCCCTTAGTAACTCTACTAGAGTTTGGTTATAAAATAGAGAAGCTAAAAAAAAAGATCTGCTTAACCCTAGAGAAAAGCTAGCCGCAAACAAAATTGTATGCATAACCGAATTTTTTCAATGTGGGTTTCTTTTGTACCAAAATCATCTTCATGGAGAAACTTCCCATAGATATTTTAGAAAACTTACTTTCTCGCTTAACTACTGAATCCACCTTAAGCAAACGAGGTCTCCTTTTTGCATTCGCCGACATTAATAATCTGTCAGCTGAATCAGATGGAAAAGTACAGCTCTACTATGGAGATCAGTAGGAAGTAAATCTCGAAAAAGACTACTCCAAAAAAACACTAGCAAAGTTAGACCGTGTAAAATACAGTCTGCCATAAAATTTTCGTAATCACATGGTTAGTTCATGCAATGTTTGGTATGTCTTCACACACATAACAAAGGCACAAATAATCGTTCTTGTATTTTTGTATTCCCATAACTGGAGAATTTCTTGTTCTTCCAGGTTGCAGAATACCAGAATTTCAAGGGTGGCATACAGTTGGATTTGGATACATTCCTTACATAAGTATAAGGTTGTTCGAATTAGTTACGAGTACTTAAACCAGCAGCAGGGACATGTTGAGGTATATACTCTTGGCTCTCAGCTTGGGTGGAGAAGCAAAGAAAAATTCCCTTACAGAGCAATTCATTGGTGGGGTGAGACTGGCAGAAAATGGAGATGTAAGATTATCGCCTATGATCTGGCAGATGAGAAGTTCAATTATCATCCCATCACCACCTTTTGATTATAAGAAGTCAGATGGTATCGTTAGGCTCATTTTGTTGGGAGGAAATTTGTGTGCTATTCACCGTAAAAGTCGTGTTCAAATCCTAGATATTTGGGCATTTAAAAGGAAGATTCTGAATAATAGGAGAGCAAAATAATCAAAAATAAACCAACAAGGGTACTACGACCACAATTGGAGTTGGAGTAAGGAGTTACGTATATCACACAACCCAAAGATGTACGAGCCTCTTGCAATTACAAAGAGCAATGAAGTTCTATTATGGCATGAGGATAAGAATCTATACTGCTGTGATGCTTATACATCAATTGTAAATAAACTTTGGGATGATGTTGATAAGGGTCACTCATGCCTTCAAGTGATTCCACACATGAACACCCTGGTTTCTTTAAAAGATCTTAGAGAATGCTCTGGTAATAATATGAGTTCAGATAATGATGCGAGTTTGGGGCATAAGATATCAATACAAGCTAAAAGGAGGAAGTACTAGAGCCTTTCTTAATTAGTAGAAATCGTCATTTACCATCAAACCCTATGCTCTATTGCTTTAACGCCCACCGGCTAAGCAGCAAGTTAGCTCGCTGGTCCAAAAACAAAAAAAGAATCCCTATTAGTTAGTCTACTTGTTATGTGTCGTTGCTACGTCAGTGAATTTCTATTATCTTTGTTAGCTTGCTTATTTTCTTTATGCAAATCTATTGATGCATTAGTATGTACCATTCCAATTTCTCAAACAAAATTAAAGGTTCACCTAAATTGTTTACACTGGGGTCATTGCTGCCTAATAGCATGTCATGAGCATAATACTCGGGCACTCAGCAGCAAGCGAAGCAGACAAAACATTCACCTAAATTGTTTGAACTGGTGTGCTGCACGCACACGTAACAGGTGCTATATGATTCCACAATACATTTTGATATGTATTGAAAGAAAAAGTATATGATCCAACTGTACATATTGATATGTATGATCCTACAGTACATACAATATGTACTGGTATATATTGTGGCTTTTTGTCAAAGGTAAAATAGTTAATTATGTCTCAAAGACTCGAGTCTAAGAAATATTAAACCTCAAAATTCTGCAAAGAGTTTTTAGGCAGGTGCTCATCCCTTCCCTCTCTCAGGTGCTCATCCTTGTCCCCTCTCTATATGTATGGTCAGCTACATATACGATCAAAATTACTGAATGAATCAACATTCATTATTATACGAAATCATCAAATAACACTGGTGTTTATTACGACTTTTTCAGATATTTTATGATCTTTACATAAAATTAATATGGGATAAAAGTTACGGTTAGGTTTTGAGAAAAACCCAACCGTAAATCTTCCTGTGTAGTGAATATTTATTTTGTTGAAGTTGATTTGCTTGGAAATTATCTAACTTGTATTGGTTGTGTGTTGTAGGAAGAATAAGAGGGGTAAAACACATAATCCATCTTTTGATGATCAGTATCAAAGTGTCAGAGTGCGAGGACATCCTCATGGTTTGAGTCGACTCGTCAGGATTCAACCTAAAGCTGGTGGAGTTGTTGATCCACCAAGGGTAATTGATTTGGTGCCAAAGTTAGTTCAGCCACCTATTACCGATCTAGCAAAAGAAAAGAATACTTTAAAGATGACCACATACCATGTGAATCATCTCACGCAATTTCGGCATGAACTGTACGGGAGCTTTTTCTTCAGTGCTTAGTTTTCTTTGCCATGTCAAGGAGGCAGGTAATCCAGCATCAGCCTCAACCTAGATAGATAAAGGAAAAAATGAGTGTAATGAAGCATAATTACACATTACTCTATCACGAATGTCATACTAAACACGTTACCATGAAAAACAAACAAAACCATTTCTGATTAATCATTCAGGAGATTGAACATGAAAACACACGAGTTCGTCCATATCACCTCATTGACACTTGATTACCAGCTATTCCGAAACCGAAATATTCTATAAACTCATAAGTCGATAATTTGATCCGTACAAGCTTTTTCATTGAAAATTTGAACTACTAGATGGAGTGTTGGGGCAAGTAACGAGAATGCAGTAAAACAGAAAACAGAAAAAGAGGAACTACCAGACCATACTGCCTTCATATCCCAAATAGAGACTTACAAACAAGCAAAAAAAAATGTACCTCTTCATCATTAGAAAAATAATCCTTTCCACGAAAACCATTGTCCATCTTCTTGCCTTTGCCAATCAACTAAGCAGAAGTACTACACAAATGAAACAATCACAGATAACTAGACAAGTAAGTCGACGGTGGGAACTAACAATTTGTATGCAACGATCCCCCAAATGTACAGTTTCTAAATTACCAAGTTATTAAAAATCATAAAAGGATGATTGTATTCGGTTAATCACAGAGTCTTAACTATTTAAACAGAATTGCAGCAATCCAAATTAGTCCCACCACAAGAAACTTACTGAACAATGAGTAATTTCACTGATCCGATTTTCTTAATATCTCACCACTAGATAAATTTATGAAATTAATATAGTTGTGATTTGTTTTCATTGTGATTTCGTATTCAGAGAAACCCAATATTACAAAAGTAATTCAAACCAAATCGATCAAAAGCACAAAAAAAAAAAAAAAGGTAGGAACTTTAAATGGGTTAAAATAAGAAGAAAATGAATCGAGATTGAGTACGTTTGAAGATACAAGGAAAAAAAACAATGATTAGAAGATCGCTAATTCTGAGAAAAGAAACTTCAATTCACTCACGGTATGATCAGAGTAAACAACAAATGAAAAGTAGTGATCACAGAGACAATGATAATAATATAGAATAACCTTTAAAGAAAAGAAAACCTCAGCAATTATGAGTTGCTGGAGAAAGAGGGAGAGAGAAAGTCAAGAGACAAGCACCAATGGTAAGCAGAGTTAAGTTAGTTGTAGGAAGTTGTTACGTTGAGTGCCATGTTTGGGGTGATAGCTTTCGAAGTAGTTGGTGGGAATGTCTCTTCCGGTTTAGTTGGACCAGTTCCAATGGGGTGTTTACACCGGGATAAGTGTAATTCTCTTTTTTGTTGGTACAAATTAAACCGACCGTTTTTTTGCCTAGACGCCTCATTTTTTTGTCTTCTTTAGATGACGTGATGAGATATGGTGTAGAGTGAATATCAGTACACTCTTTTACGCCATGTATGCAAGTATTTGGATGTATCCAAATCAGTATCCTATCGAATTGGACAAATGGGAAACTTGTGTATCAAATCTGATGATGGCTGTTCACTTTACGCCTGCCTTTCATGTAAATGTTACTTTCGGTATAAGAAGAAGGTAGATTTATGATGGGAAGTAGTGTGCGTGATATGAGATCATAGATGTAACCGAAATGAATCACATTTGAGATGTTTTCTAAACTACCCTGTATTTTTAACAGTGACGGATAACGAAACGAAAACTTTCTCACGGTTTACATCATGTTTATTTGTTTTTTTTGTTTTTTTTCTTTTACGTGATTCTGATTTATTTGGATCTGACTGAAATTTCATGACTCATCTAGATGATCTGATTCAATGTATTTATTTTTTGAGTCAAATCTAACTCAGCTGACTCAAAAATATGTAAGTTAGTGTCTTGGTCCCATGAGTCAAGGGCATTTTGTTTTTTGACTTAAACAGGTCCAAGTCAAAGATTAGGTCTGACTCAGATAACAAGTCAAATCTGACTCAAACTAAAAAACAAACGATCTGACATCTGACTCGGACCGAGTCAGGAACCGATTCAGATTCAGACGATGAATCAGGAGAAAACAAACTAGTTGTTAGACTGAGTATTAGGGTCCTCTTTGCAAGGGCTTCACGGCTACTGCATGCTCACATGTGAAGGGGGGCGGATTCTAGTAGTAGTGAAGCCTGTGAAGGTATAAAACGGGGAATGGTTTCTCGCTATCTAAAAAAAATATAAAGGAGGAACCATTCATCGCTTGACCAGTTAACTAGTTGAATGTGATGAATGATTTTTCAATAGATAACTTACACGAGAATCGGATTTCTCCTCATTTTTATTCTTCTTTTCAGATTTTTCGAGTACAAAAAAGAAAATCTTAGGTTTAAGTTTGAATATGTGATTTGGATGTGTAAATATTTTAATCCGTTGAAGGGATTTGTTCTTTTCGCTATTGTGATCACACACCAAGTTGTTGATTCGATTTTCATCACCAAACGAAGAAGACGTAGGGTTTTGAACCACTATCCCCACTTGTGATGAATTTTTGTATTATTTAATTTTTTACTTAGATTTTTCCATAATAACATGTTTATGATTGATTGTAGTACGTGGTGAACATGTTTTGTGATAACTTTTAATAAAAGGTTCGAATTAGAATACCCGTTTAGGGTTCCATTGATGATATAGAAGTATAATTGTGATACATTTTGAAGATTTAATAATCTTTAACCTATTAATAATGTAGTAGGAATAAGCAATCTAGGACATGCTCTATGATTAGTGACTCTATTTAATTGTAGTGTTGTTACGTTTGGTTGAGTAGATTATGGATGAAAACGAAAAGTGGTACACCAAGGTTGATTGAAACTTTAATTTTACTATTTAGGTGTAGCATGAATTATTTTAAAAGACTTATGTGTATGAAGATAATGACTATTTTAAAAATAGGTGATGATACCACTTGAAATGCAATGATATTGTATCATCGGGTTTTACAAGATGCCCATGATTTACATCAATCGGTGTCGGTTATAGTGACAAATAGCCAGTGCTGCTATCGATATCATGCGGGCGCAGATGCTAAGATGATGCAAGACTACTTCAACTGCACTTAAGGTCGTAAGAATTTAAAATGTTGTTTTGGTATGCATCGACCACTTTTCCTTCGTATCGTAAGCCTTATTGATACGGTTAACACAGACTTCAAACAAAGGTTAGATGCAGCTGGAATTATGACTACCATACATGAAAATGATTGTCGTGATGAAATGTTTGTGCAAAGATACTGCTTCTGATAACATTGATGATTATACTAATATGGGTGCCTCCATTATCTACCATTATATAAGGAAGTTTTTAGATATATTATAGCATATCTTTTACGTTGCATTATCTTAATTAAGTATATAAACTTAAATTAAACTATTATATTAATCAAGTAAAAACTTAAATTAGGATACAATATTATATTAGACTGTTACATTACATTAATTGATTAGAAATTTATACTAAACTTTTATCTTGATTAATTTCACGTCGCGACATAACTTCCAAATAACTCGTTTGTATAACAGTGTACCCCATAATTCTTTAATTCATATAGAACCCGAGCCTTGTCTCTGTTATTATTTAATTCAGACACACGTTGAATAACATTCCTCTTAAGGGTGGTAACTCAAATTTGGAACGTATGCACGCTTCTTGCATTACCATGGACAAGTAAGAAATAAATTAAGATATTTTTCCATAAAGTGCTACAAGCAGCATTTTGCATGTTTGGAAAGTCATTTACTACTTTATAATAACTTCGAACTAAATTGTTGTCTTCCGCAAAGAGAAAGGTATGATGTTTAGAGCTTGAATAATTTTTAGTAATGAAACTAGATAACTTTGGTATATGGATGTGGTGTTTTGTTGTTGAATTTATATAGATGTTGGTATATAACATAAAATGGACGAGAATTCTGATTCTCCTAGATTTTTTTCATCTCGCGAAAAATCATTATCGCAGGCCAATTATAGCGGTAGTGGATTGTAGAAGCATAACCTTAGCGAAGAATGATTCCTCACTTCTGCGAGGAATTATTTCTCGATGGGTAGTCTTAGTTGTTGGATCCTCAACGGCTATCATCATCAACTTCTATAATTTAAACTCGTCGACAACTGTATTTTCTATTTTTTATCATAAATATTCATTCATTTTAACTTCATAATTCACACAGAAATCTTATAATAATCATCTTTATCTTCTAGTTTTTTCTACTAATCATCATCTAACTCTCGTCTACTGATCATCTTTAATTTTTTTCCACTCCACTAAAAATTGTTAACTTTACGAGAAAAGAAGATGTCGCAATTGCACAAGTTGCAGTCACTATTACTTACGGCGGAATTGTCGGAACAAATTAAAATGATCAAAGATTTTGGAACCGAATTGAAGTTGAATACAAAAAAAAAATATATAGTGATACTCCGGGTAGAATGATACATTAATTGCAGAATAGAGTTAACACCCTTAAAAAAGAAGTTAAGTCGTATACTACAACCTTAGCACCTTATATTAGGAACTTGCCGAGTGGATGGAGCGAGGAAGATGAAATATGTGGTTCCTGAAAACACTATTTATTATTATTTCCGTTATATATATTTAGTTTGTTTGTTTTCCTGATATTACACAGCAGGTAAAAAAGCAAATGAAGCAGAGCCACCGGTTAAAATTTGGAAACATAAACTAGTTTTATAGGTAATAATATTATAGATCATATGAATCCAGAAACTTGTAAAGACAAGAATCCACCTATACCTTCAACCGGACCATCGTCTCTCAAGGTGATGTATTTCTAGATAATGATACAAATGATGGTGTTGGAATAGGTCATTTTGGATCAAGAGGGAGATATTATGAACCAAATGGTCCTATAGAAGATAAAAGTAGGGATGGATAAAAACGAGATCGAAATGAGACTAGAGTTGTTAACAATGAAGTTAATTATTTTCCGGACATACTTCAAGGAGAAAGTGCTCAAAAGATGGCTAAGATTAAAGAAGGTGGAGCAATGTTTTGTGAATATTTAGATATTAAAAGATATTATGCCTACACGAAAATTTTGGTGATTAACTTAGACTCGTTGCCTTCATTGTAAATAAATGCGGTTAAAAAACTCAAGAATCACATTTTAATCCAGTTAGGACTTTAACCGCATGAAAACTAAATTAAAAGTTGTTAAATATTTTTTAATTCAAAGTTTTTCTTTTGTACTTATAGTTTATTTTTATTAATTTACTTTGTAATTGTATCAGCCTTAAAACCACTCTGATTAATATGCTATTTTGAATTGAATTATTTGGTACAAACTATTATGATTTGAATAAATTAGTTCCTGATTTTGTTTCAATGAAAACATTAGTTGTTGCTTCACCGGTTCTGTATAATACAATAACCTTTGCGCATAATTAATAGGATTGCAAATATATTTGTCTGCTTATTTGGTTTCATGCTTGGGTTAAATCCTTTGATGGGGTATGCTTAGAATAACCAGGTATTATTTGTGAACCTATAATTAGTTTCGTATAATTTTCTCGCTAACGCAATTTGATGGTGTATGCTGAGACTTAGAATTTTTGATGCGTCATGCTTAGGGTGTCCCAGTGATATTTGCGACTCTAATATATATAATAGGTGATGTCGATAGAACGAACAATAGATAAATGTTCAAGAGTTATGTTTCATTTCAGTAATTAAATAGAAATAGTGGTGGATACTAAAAACCCTGGTTAACGACTCTCTATGCTTAGTTGTTTTATTAGTTTAGTTTGTTTTATTATTTTATTCATAATTCTAAAAATTCAAAAATATTGTTTCTGATTAGTTTATTAAGTATATTGATTGCAGTATTGTTCCCGCTCCATGTGGGTTCGACCCGTACTTGATATTATTTGTATTGTAGACACCGTACAGTTGCGTTTATTTATATAGGGTATTCTAAAATTTTATCAACATCTAAACTCCCAAATCTCATGTAGGATTTTTAAAAAATCAACCACTTTCACTATTAATTATATTTCTTCTTTACTCTTTAGTTCTTTACAATTTACATCATCACTGATTCAATATTATATCTAGATCAAGACGATAGGAATTTCTAAAAAAAAATAAAAAAATTATGCACCAATGATTTCAAGTTATCGGAGTAGTTTATAAAGGAATCAAAGAATCAAAAGTAACCCTTGGATTCATGTAAGTCATTATTCATTTATGTTGTGTTGTATTATTTTAATTGTTGGCTTACTGTTAAAATTTTAATGCTTTCAAACATATATGCAGTATGACTAGCAGGAAGAAACAATCCAAAATCTCGTTTGGTAGTTCACAGACACCTCCTAAAGATCCAACTTGGGAGCATTGTGAGGCAGTGGAACCAGGTAATCAACACCTTTTAAAATGCAATTATTGTGGTAAAAAAAATCATGGAGGTGTTTATGGAATTAAACAAAAATCATGGAGGTGTTTATGGAATTAAACAACATCTTGCACATACTAAAAAAGTTGTTGGTAAATATTTGAAGACTAACCCGAGAAGTAAAATATAATAAAAAAAATTGAGAAAAAAAATGTGATGAATTGGGCTAAGGACTAAAAAGAAGTTGATGAGAGATGATTTTGGTAAAACTAAAACATTTAAGCAATTAGTATATACTACAAGAAGCCAGACAAAGATGATGCTTGTATGGCTATATGTGATTTTTGTATGCGAACGCGGTGCCTTTCAATGCAGTAAACATTATATATTTTAAAAGAATGATATATATGGTAGGAGAGTTTGGAAAAGGGTTGAAGCCTCCATCCATGCATGAAGTAAGAGTCACAAACTTGAAAAATAAAGTTGAATATGTGTAAGGCACATTTGCATAATACAAGGAAGAATGGAAGAAAACTGGTTGTACTTTGATGTCTGATGGATTAACATATAAGAAACAAAAGTTTATTATAAACTTTTAGGTGAATAGTCACCGCGACACGGTTTTTATTAAATCTATTGATACAACTGATATACAACAAAAAAAAATTTAATTGCTTGATGCTATAATTGTTGATATTGGAGAGGAAAATATCCAAGTGATTACTTATATTGATGCATTGGATTATGTCAAAACGGGTGAATTGTTGATGGATAAGAGGAAAACTTATATTGGGTTCCTTGTGCGGCGCATTGCATTGCATCAATCTCATTCTCGAGGACATTGGAAGTCTGCCTATGCACCATGATGTTGTTGAGAATGATAGATTAGTGTCAGTCTATATTCATAAGCGTGTTTGGGTCTTAAAAATCTAATGAGAAGATACACTAATGTAAGGGATCTTACTAAGGCGGGGTTGACATGGTTTGCTACAAACTACTTGAGTTTGAAAAGCTTTCATGTTTTTAAATCGCACTTATAAAGATGTTTATTGCGTAGGCTTTGACAAAAAGCAAAAATTCCAAAGAAAAACTAGGAATCAAGGTACAAGGAATCATATTAAATGATGATAACTTTTTGTCGTCCATTATTAGTTGCTTGAAAAAGTGTTATCCCACTAGTGAAAGTGTTGAGACTTGTTGATGAAGATGACAAACCGGTGATGGGATAAATTTATAAGGCTATTGACAAGGAAAAAGAACAAATTCAAATCAATTTCAAGAATGTGAAAAGTAAGTATGATGTTTACTTGGACATTAATGAAGTGAGATGGAACACACAACTTCATGGACCTCTTCATGCGGATGGATATTTTCTTAATCCCATGTAAATAATTGTTGAGTTACGCATTGGTTTTTTTTCCGAAACATTATACAATATTGATTATGTAAACACTTGTTGATATATGTTCTTTCTATGTAGATGCCATTATTCTCCTGACTTTATTGCCGATTTTGATATAAAAAATGGGTTGTATGATGCCATTAGAAGAATGTGCCCTCGACAGCGGAAAGGGTAAAGATTGATAAACAAATAAAGTTGTTTACTAATGTTGGGGGAATATTCGGTCATGATATGACTAAGGATACCAAAGATAAAAAACACCCTGGTACTTTACTGTACTGTCATGTTAAATTAGTACCTTTTTTTTCATGTTCCGCCCTTATACTTTACTACTTATTTTTTCTTTTATATGTAAGATTATAGTATAAGTCATACCGAGATTCAACTCCTCAACTCCAAAGAGTTGTTGTCCGCATTCTAAGTGCCACATGTAGTGTTGCGGATGCGAGAGAAAATTTGAGTATATTCGAGCAGGTACATACAAAAAGAAGGAATTGATTGTCGCAATAAAGAATGAATACACTTGTTTACATCAAGTACAATCTCTAACTATATGAAAGGTTTGCACAAAGGAAAGACCAAAGATATTTTTATGATCCAATATGTTTATCTAACATGGAATATGAGATGAATGGATCACCTAGAGAGAGGATCCTACTTTACAAAGAGATCCTACCTGGATGGATGTGCATGAATGTTTTCAAATTACGGAAGTCGAAGCAAATAAAAAGAAAAGGAACAGAGGTATGAAAAGGTTTTATACTTTATAATAAATATTTGTTTTTGTGTTACATATTTGTTACTTCAGAAGATAATATCAACTTAAGTTTATCTTGATAATTTGTTTACAAAACTGGATACATCTGTAATAACTGTGATACATCTTTGTTGTAGGACCGAGAAGCCTAAGTACGATGAAGCTTGCACAAGGTAAAGGGAACACCAAAGAAAATAAAATAAGACTTGTTGATGCATATGAAATAGAAGAAGATGATATATAAATAAAGAGTCATATGGAAGAAATATAAAGTTTTGAGAAAAATGAAACTCAAATACAAGTAGAAAGTGACAACGAATGGCTTTATGGTGATGGGTATGGGAGTTTAATGACAAATCAGATGGAAATATTTTGTTGGCAATAATCGCCATATAGGTAGTTATCGCATTATCAGCATATATATTTTGCATATATTTTTGTTTAAGCTTCATATTTTGTATACTACTTTTGGGGTAGTTCGACACGAGAATGAGAAGCATACTTTTGGGGATAGTTAAACATAAAAGACTATATTTTGTACAGTGGAATTTTGTAAAGTGAAACATAGATTGAAAAATTGATTGCTACATCATGTACTGTGAGTCTGTGACACTTGATATCATTTAATGAAGTTTATATTTTGGGGTATTATATTATATGTTTTTTTATAAATATATATGTGTAAATTATTTATATACACATAAAAAAAATATCTATGAATCTTCGATTCACGATTCAACATACGAATCGATTCTTAAAAATAAAAAACGAGTCACGATTCGATTCAACATTAGAATTTCACTAAAAATTATTTGATTTTTTTAATTCATAAATAAAACACATTGCATCACAATTCAAGTCTTAATTAAAAAACTAAAATTACACCGCTACGTTCAAACCCGTATCGATTATAGATCATGAGAGGGATTTCAGTTCCAAACATCTCATTTGTTTCGAAATGAATAAACGAAAACACTTTCCTTTGGACATATTGATCCATCGCCGCCTCTTTGTCATTACTGTGATTCTTAAGACACGCTTTCCATATCCTACAATTGTTTCTAATGGTGTATGCTCGACATTGGAGACTATTCAGGATCTACTAGTACCATTACCGTTAAAACCATATGTGATCAGGCTAAAACATGAACCTAAAAACGAACTTCCCTTTCCACTATGGCTTGCCGAACTTCCATCATTGTGCAAAAACTACGTATCAAGTCGGTATCTTTGAGTGTATACTTTGGAGCCATGGATAGGTTTGAGAGAAACAAGAAAAATCAAACTTGATAAGTTTTGTGTGTGGTTGATAAAGAAGGGATAATCTTTCGTACATAAAGAAAATATCTAACAACTCTATATTTTGAAGGAAAAAAAACTATCCATTGAGCTTCGGTATAAGACGAGTGTGAGAAAAAATGGACTAAATAAGGTTTTCGTGATAGAGTGTTGATAAGTGCATCTTTTATATATTTTAAGTGTCAATTTCATGCTAGTATTTGCTATATTTCTTGTGTATTATTGTATATTACATTTGTTTTGTAGTTTATATCTTTTATTAGGTGAATCATCCAAACAGGAGCTATAAATTGTTAGATTGTGCATGAAAAAAAGTGTTACAAGTGAAGAAGAGCCAAAGACCAAGTAGAACTTTTCCAAATTCAGGATTTCTCATCACCATATTGAAGAAAACGAAGAAAAAAAGCCAACAACGAAAGAATAAGGTCATTTGGACGTCATATGAAGAAGTTGTGGGAAAAACAAGTTCAGGATTTTCTCGAAGGGTCAAGGAATCAAGAAAAGCGAAATTCTCGGAGGGTCAGGCCATCGAGGCATATACGAGAACTAGGTATTTTTTACGGGTTTGTAAGTTATTTTTTGAGTTTCCAAAACCTAGTATGACCGGGATTTGAGCACGGAAACCTCTACAACTTGGGATATTTATTTAAGAGACTCTTTTAATACTTTTGGAAATATAGAGACTTAGACATATAATACCTAGACCTAGGGTTTTACAAAAAAAAAAGAGAAGAAAGATTTATTTCATATTCGAGGGTTAACCCTTTAGGGGGAAACCATGTTATTTCTTCTTCTTTCTTGTATCATGAGTAGCTAGTTTTTATTGATTATGGATGAATTCAATGTTCAAAGCGTGAAGCTTTATTAGTAATACAAGTTTATTTGAATTTTTTATCGTTATCGTTTGTTTTTACTATATCTAGGGTTTATGATTGATTTTTAGATTGTTCAAGTGTATAATTGGATTAATCTATTGATCATTCTAATACTAATACTAATAGAGAGTTGAGCGATTCGTAATTGTCGAGCATCTCCTACACAAGTAGAAAATATAAGACCTTTCAGATGGATTCCGTGGAGCAATCGTGTGTGAAGACAACACCAGTAAGTGAACCGCGCGTACTGAATTTAACTGCTGGGATCAAACTTAAATTCACAAACATTAAAGCATTCGATTGAGTTACATCTTGTAAGCGAACCTCAAGATGGCTCAGTTGGATAGAATCCGATGACTAAGCGTACATGTTATCCGGTGATATAAGGAGTTTTGGGATAGTTAAGCGTACCTGTTATTTTATGGTTGGTGATAATTGACTCTAACGAAAGATAGATAAGTATACTAATTCAGTCAACATTTGGTAACGACGAATGACTCCCTAATCGTATTTCTTTCTTATTATTTTGTTTATTATTTTTAATTAATTGATTTAAAAACCCCCATTTTCATTATTTATTCTAGTTTTGCTAATCTAAATAACATATCAATTACACAGTTGTATGAACGATCTTTACTACCGCTATAATACTAGCTAATTAGTGGGAAATATATTGATTAATTTGTTGCACTACGACATGCATCAAATTTTGGCACCGTTGCTGGGGAGCAGTAGCTAAATGATTTGTTATTTGCTTTAACTTGTTTTAGTAGTTTAGATATTTTCACGTTTTTCTTTAGTGTTTTCAATTTTTTTAGGTTTTCGTGGTGTTAACAACTCGTTAAAGGTGTTCAACTCTCGTCAAAAGTGGGAGGTAAATTCTGAAAACAGGTTGTAAGTATCACTTTTAGTTATTTTTGTTTTGGGTTTTATATTTTTGTTTAGATTTTATCTTTTATTCTTGTGAGTCGTCATGTTTCAATTCGAAAATAACATGTACGATGCACATGATCAATCATATAATAGTTGTAATCAATATGGTTTTCAATCTCAATGTTATGACAACTACCAATCATATCATGGATATAATCAAAACCAATCTTTTGGTTACGACCAATACCCTAAGAAACCTTATGGTTATTCTCATACATACCAACAACCTTATGGTGAGTATGTAAGTGAACAATCACAAGAATGGGAGAATATTTATGTTCTAATAATTTTTCTAGTGCTACAGATTCTACTTGTGCCAAGTTAGACGAACTCCAAAGGCTAATAAGAGCAATTTATTCAACAACAATATGAGCACAGTCGAAATTTAGATGATTTGCTACAACAACAACATCAACAATATGATTGGGAAGAATCACATCGGAAGATTCAAAGGAATTCAGAGAAATTATACGAACAAATTGCTCAACTGGGTAAAGATAGGTATGAGGAAGAATTATAGCCTCAAAACCAAAACGATTCTGAAATTCATAAGAACGATAAAGACTATTATGAAAATGAGAAACCTTTGGAAATTCCTTGCAACTATGGTGAAGTTATTCCAACTCCGGATCATTATAACGATCATTCGCCTATTCAAAAGGATGAGACTTGATATAACAAAATCATTATTTTAAACGGTGTAATATACTCAAATGCATATCAGTGTGATGAAGAATATCCTAATTACAATGTTTTTAGGCCAGTTGATTTTCAAGTAGTATACCCAATTATTTCTACAGCAGAGACCCATAAATATCATCCTAGGATTTGGACTCCAATTATAATGATAAAAGTATTGAAGAGACGTTAATTGAGAATGAAACCAAGTTGATTGATTTCATGGAAGACCCAATTGAGCTTGTCGGGGATTATAACGATGCTGAGATTTTGATTGAAGCAGAAACTGACGAAAAATGGTTTTTAAAGAGTTTGATAGAGGACCACGATATACATGAGGTAAATAATTTATTGGATTTATTTAAGAATGATGAGGATCCTATAATACAAGAGATCGTGAATTTGTTTAATCCTTTGCATAATTTTATATCTTTTGATCCTCCCCCAATCGAAATAGTTCCCCAAAAGGTTGTTAACCCGATTTTTAAGGAGCTACCTCACATAGGGTTGAGTATTTGTGTTACAAAAATTCTTAAGAATTATTTTGCTTCTAATTATCCACTACTAGATGTGTTTGATTCTAGCATTGTACATGTTCACCAACAGGAGACAATAGAAGTTCCCGTATTTTATGTTCTTTATACACTTTCAAGTATATAAAAGACTAAATGTGGGGGAAACTTCCATAACATAACAATTTCATTATTAATATCTTATGTTAATCATTGTGTGAAGTTGTTATTAGAGTTGCAGATTGTTATTTGGGTGGATCCCCATATTTTCAGATTGTTGGTTTACGGGAGCTAACCAGAAGGTCATGCTGAGGACGTTAAACTAAGCGTTGAATGGGAGGCAACCCATTGGTTTTGCATTTCTATCATTTCCCTTATCTTTTATATTTTTATTAGTTTTTCATATCATTACTGGATTTTCCATCTTGATTTTAGATAAGAGGAGTCAATTTACACTGAGGACAATGTAAAGATTAAGTGTGGGGGAGTGATTAAGCATATAGATTTTTAGTATTCACTTTTGTAGGTAGAATTTTTGAACTTTTTGTACATATCTGCATAAAAACCTCCAACTTTTAAATGTTTTGGAGTCACTTTGTATACTTCTAGCTAAGTCTACATACAGAGTTCTTACCGAAATAATTGAACTTAGAAGTAATAGAGAACGACATTCAGGTTTCTTAGTTGTTGAGAGGCACGAGATGACAAAAAGGGACTTAAACCACCGGTAGAGAATACATTATTAAGAAGCCGATCATTCATTACCCATATATGAGTGAGGCACCAAACCTTTTATTCTTTGTACTTGTCTAAATTTTCTATTTAGAGTGTTTCATCTGCGCAAGTTCTAGGTAGAATGATGAGCTACCCAACTTCGCACCAATTTCAGCACTAGTTTTTGATCTTTTGAGTACTAATTCTATCGATCATGAGGGTGTCATCAGAATTGTTAACTTACAACATCTCTTGTAATCTTGTTTGCAGTTAGCACCGTTCTCTTTCTCGACAACAATATGTTCATAGAAACAACATCATCATCAACAAGCGAAACATCAAAAATTTGAAGGAAAGTTGAAGGCAATCAAGGTTTACAAGCAACGGTACAAGAAAGAGCAAATTTCAGATTTAAGTGAAGCAACAAGACAAAGAGCATAATTATATAAACATGTTAAAGACTTATGTACAAGAGCGAAATAATCAAAAGATGAGAGTTAGTGAAGTTTATGATATCGAGACAATACAAGTTGTGAAGAATCAAGTGGTAAAGTACTTATCCAACGGCCATATTAGTTTCATTGTTCATTTTATTTTATTTGGAGTTAAAAAAAATCAAAAAATAAATAAAAATAAATAAATTAAAATAATAATAATGTTTATCACTGCTTTAGTATATTTGTTTATGTATTTATTCAATAAGGTCGTGGGGAAGAAGAAATTTATAAAAAAATTTTCAAACAACAAGGAATTGAGAAAAAAAAGTTATAATTGTCAAGGTTCTACGAAGTTTAAGAGTTCATCATCAACAATTGAAGACTAAAGACCGAAGACGTTTCCATTGGATGTTGTGAGAGCGGTGTTCATTGTGAATCGGGTGAGAAAGTAAGTAAGCGGTGTTAAAAAAAGGGTTCTTTTTCTTCCCACATTTCTATAAGATAACATCTTCATATAATTCGGAAGGTTCTTTTCCTTCCCACCATTCAACGTGTGCAAGATTTCTATCTTAATTCCTTCCTGCACACATGGGAACCATAAAGTGCGTCTTTTGAGTGTCAATTTCATAAAACCCTATTGGTGAGGCAGAACATTCCATCGCTTTTGAGGTTGGATTCTTGCATATGGTGTTTTTCTCCTAACTCAAGAGTTAAACATGACAATAATGTTCTTTATACTTCTAACTTCTAATTGTTAGTGTGCAGAACTTTATGTCTTCATAGCTCTTTGGATACATGTTCTCTGGAATGTTTGAAAGTTGGAATTTAGCTTTTGTGGGTATACCTCTTGTAAACCCTCACGATACTATAAGTCGTCCACTAGGGATACCTATGGGTTTAAAGTCTTGTTACACATTCTAAGTGTAACCATGTCCTCAACGAAAGGGAGTTGTATTTTAGTTTAGTTTAGGATATAGAGTTTGCTCGAGGACTAGCAAAAGCTAAGTGTGGGGGAATTCGATAAGTGCATATTTTATATATTTTTAGTGTCAATTTCATGCTAGTATTTGTTATATTTCTTGGTAATTATTGTAAATTATGTTTGTTTTGTAGTTTATGTCTTTTATTAGGTGAATCATCCAAAAAGGATCTACAAAGTGTTAAAAGAAGTGCTTCAAGTGAAGAAGAGCCAAAAACCAAGTGTAACTTGTCCAAATTCAGGATTTCTCATCAACATATTGAAAAGAACGAAGAAACGAAGCCAACGGAGAAAGAATGAGGTCATTCTGACGTCATATGAAGAAGTTGTGGGAAAAATAAGTTCAGGATTTTTCAGAGGGTCAAGCCATCGAGAAAGATAATTTTCTCGGAGGGTCAAGCCATCGAGAAAAGAAAATTCAGGAAGAAATAAAATTCTCAGAGAGTCAAGCCATCGAGAAAATTAGAAATCTTAGAGGGTCAATCCATCAAGAAAAACGAAATTCTCGGAGGGTCAGGCCATCGAGGCATATACGAGAGCTAGGTACTTTTTACGGGTTTTTATGTTATTTTTGAGTTTCCAAAACCTAGTATGACCGAGATTTGAGCACGGAAACCTCTACAACTTTGGATATTTATTTAAGAGACTCTTTTAATACTTTTGGAGATATAGAGACTTAGACATATAATACCTAGACCTAGGGTTTTACAACAAAAGAGAGAAGAAATATTTATTTCATATTCGAGGGTTTACCCCTTTAGGGGGAAACCATGTTATATCTTCTTCTTTCTTGTATCATGAGTAGCTAGTTTTTATTGATTATGGATGAATTCAATGTTCTAAGCTTGAAGCTTTATTAGTAATACAAGTTTATTTGAAGTTTTTATCGTTATCGTTTATTTTACTATATCTAGGGTTTATGATTGATTTTTAGATTGTTCAAGTGTATAATTGGATTAATCTATTGATCATTCTAATACTAAGACTAATAGAGAGTTGAGCGATTCGTAATTGTCGAGCATCTCCTACACAAGCAGAAAATATAAGACCTTTCAGATGGATTCCGTGGAGCAATCGTGTGTGAAGACAACACCAGTAAGTGAACCGAGCGTACTGAGTTTAACTGCTGGGGTCAAACTTAAATTCACAAACCTTAAAGCATTCGATTGAGTTACATCTTGTAAGCGAACCTCAAGATGGCTCAGTTGGATAGAATCCGATGACTAAGCGTACATGTTATCCGGTGATATGAGGAGTTTTGGGAATAGTTAAGCGTACATGTTATTTTATGGTTGGTGATAATTGATTCTAATGAAAGATAGATAAGTATACTAATTCAGTCAACATTTGGTAACGACGAATGAATCCCTAATCATATTTCTTTCTTATTATTTTGTTTATTATTTTTAATTAATTGATTTAAAAACCCCCCTTTTCATTATTTATTCTAGTTTTGCTAATCTAAATAACATATCAGCTCTCTGTGGGAACGATCCTTACTACCGCTATATTACTAGTTAATTAGTGGGAAATATATTGATTAATTTATTACATATGATACACATCAAGTGTAATTGATGTGTTAAAACAAAGGTCAAAAAAATATAAAACTGAAGCGAGGAATGGTTACTCGCAAGAACAAAAACCGAGTAACCATTTCATTGTTAAAATATAAATAGAGAAATGATTCCTCGTTAAACTTTTGAAGATGGGTTTATGGTCATGGTTTTGGGTTTTGTCATTCCCCGTGAAGGTGCCATAAGACTCGGTCTGAGGGCAAGTCCAATGAAGTTCTCAAATATACAAATTTGGCAGTTATGGGGCCACTATGGGATATGTATATATATTGGAAAAATGGATGGGAAAATACGCAAAATTTGACATTTGTATGTTGTGGTTGAAGGACTACTGCACGTCCATATCTCTTCCGCTCGGCCGTATCACATACGTAAACGACTATATCATCCAACGACTATAATTCAAATTCCTATAAATATACACATTAAAGCATTTCAAATCACCCCATCTTTACACCTCTAATATCCATTAAATATCCTCTTCTAATTTTACATTAATTCGATGTGATATGGCTGCATCATCCCAAGTTGTCTCAAAAGTACGTGGTCCCAAGTATGGAGGAAAATGAAACTATTTGTAGGATTTTTAATATTTTTTTAAAGGCATAAACCCAACGAATTTACCATTATACTACAGGTACATATGCAATATTATTAGTATACACTAGATCTTATTAATAGTGCACAACAACAACTACTCACACTTTGACGAATATTCACGAGAGGTGTTACACAAAAACAAACAACCCCAAAGATCGTGATCATTCATGGATGTCAAGTCGTTTTTCATACAATCAACAAAAAAGAAACTTTATATGTTAGTACGATCATGCAAACCAATCGCTGCAGAAAGAGCGGTAAAAACCGATGTAGATGTGGTATGAACAATTCAAAATTTGAATTTCTTAACATGTTGTGATCTTTCAGTTGAAAATTATTTTGCAAATTACAGGAACAGAGATGTATAGAGGATTGGTATAGATTAAAAAGCAAAGGTTTCCAATACGAAAGTTGTTAAAATATCCTTAAGAAGTTAAACATGTTTGACCGTCAATTTTTGGATGATTATGCTCCTCCACCCCCATCATTATACCAAGTTATGCCTATTTCTCAAGTACATCCAACAACCTCACCATTTTCCTCTCCAAAAACAAAAACTCACCACCCCAAGTGCCTACTAGCATACCCTGATTTATACCTCCCAATAAAGTCCAAAAGATGATTCTTTGGGTTGTACTTAAAATTTTATTATTCTGGCCCATAAATCATTTGTAATAGAGATTAGTCTCCAAGAAAGTTTTGTTAACAAATTTTCATTCAATTTTGCAATCTTTTAAAGCTCAAACCTCCTAGAATTTTCGCTTTGATAATCGAGTCCCAAGCGGAAAGCCTTTTCTCCTCCAATTTCCCCCACCAAAAATAAAAAATGTAGGTCGTTAATTTGGAAGTGATTTTATAAGTATAGTAAAATAGGTAATCAAGTAGTTCAATATGGATCCCAAATTGGAAGTGACCAAGATAAATCACTAGCCTCATAAAGTAATTTCCCTTTCCACCCTTTCATCCTACATATGAATGTTGCAACTACATTTTCAAAGTATTGGGTCTCAGATCTCCCAAACAACAAAGGAGCTGATAAGCACATGATTTACCATATTTTAGTATTGAATCGATACTTTTTTGATTGTTTATTTTCTCATAAATTACCTTGTATTAATATTATTTTCTTTTATTTTTCCTAGTTAGGTTAAATCATCCAAAAGAAATCAAAGGGTGTTACAATGAACAAGGAAGTGAGGTACTACAGGTAAATAGGATCTAAGACTAAGTGGAGCTTGATCAAGTTCAGAAATATTTACCTCTATCTTGTAATGAATGAAAATACGAGCCCAACGTAGAAAAAATAAGGTCATTCTGATGTTAAACGAAGAGTAAATCAGTAGAGACTTTGCACCTCGTTGTATGGTTTTCGAAAACTGCTTTCAGTTTTCATAACTAAAGAAGGAAGGATATTTCTCGTCTTTGCCATTCTTAGGAAAATAGAGGTGGAGTTTCGTAAAATGCTTTCAATTTTCAAAAACTAAAAACAAACTAATTTTGATGCTTGTTGCCTCTGTTTCAAAAATTTCCTTTAGGTTTTCCGAAAAATGAAGACTGGCGAATTTTTTCTCACTGTATGGTTTTTGAAAACTGCTTTTGGGTTTTTGAAAACTAGAGATGAAATTGATTTCTCAAGTAAGAAAAATTTGTCTTAATGGGATTCCAAGCCATATGATTGTTGGACTTATATACGGGGACTTCCACAACTCACTCGAGGACGGTTTGTTATACACGACACATTGAAGGAAATGATGAGAACAAAGAACTAGGGTTTGCTGAATGTGAAGAACTCTTCAAAGTTGCTAGGGTTTGCTTTGCTATTTTTCATCAATATATTTCATGGATTTTAGTGAACTCATTAGTATCTAAACTTTCCATTGGTTAAAGTAATGAACATATTATTCGATTAATGCATTGGTTTTATTACTCATTCTCTTGTTTATCGTTCAAGTTTGATTGCGAATAATAATTATTTCATTGTGTTCATATAATATGATTGTTTGTTTTGTATGTTTAAGTCGTGAATCAAATATTTTTAATAAATTTTCAATAGCTAGTTAGGAATATTAGGTAATTCTATCAGGAACCCTAACAACTAGTAGCAATTTGTGATCACTAGGGGTGTAAATCGTGAAAGAGGTCACAAGTAAAACTTGAAAAAAGTTGAATATGTCACAGTAGTGCGATGTATTTTGTGTGAATAACCCGTCTCACATACTTTAAGGTTTTTCTCAAGTTGAATTTCTTAGCGATAAATATTAGTTTATTTGGTGGAAAAGAATTCATACATTAGCGATTCAATATTTGTCGACTTGTGGAGACGTAACGAAGTGTTGACACCGATTTAGGATACTTTAGGGTTATTGATAACATGAGAGAGTGAGTGATGATGTTGATTCTCGATTGAATAACATGTGCAGTGATCATGAATGACGAATTCCTAACTAACTTCTTCCTCTGGTATTTTATTAAAATACTTTCAAATTTAGTTTTTAGTTTAATTTACCTTTAAACAACAAGAAAAACCCCTTGGTTGCCTATGTTTTCGAATACAATTAACAACCCGTATCGCCCGGTAAATCGAACTTGTTCTTATTGCTATGTTTTTATTTGTATTTACAAAGTGAAAAGACTTGGAATATTTTGATTGGCTGACAATCGCTTATAAGATCCCAAATATTTAAGATTAATATTAGTAAAGAAACCACTACAACTATAATTTTAGAGAATAAAACTTATATAAATAGTTTTGAAATTTCAAATGATATTTTAGAACTTGTTATTTTTTTACTGAAACATCATGAGCTTTGACGAAGATGAAATTCAAGTTATACGTGAACTCCAGTGCATAAAATTAACACCTACATGCACTCATGTGTTAAAAATCTGTATATACATGGGAGTTTTCATATATTACATAATAGTTGACAGATTTTCAATTCATTTTAGATTTGACATAATTCATTCTAAAAAATACTAAACCAAATTATACGAATGATATCAGTCTAAAAACTAGAGATAACCCTCATAAATCTTATAGTTTTGATCAAAAGCTAATTTCTATAATAAAATGACTAAAAAAAATTTCAAAAATTCATATAAACAAACATCAATATCTGTTTAAGATTTCACAGTTACGAGTTTACGACTAAACACCTATATATTTCTTAAATTCAAACAAAATATAACAAATAATACCACAAATAATTAAGTTAATTTAAAGTTAATTCAACCTATATGATGTCCAAAAATAGTTGTAAAGTTTGAAGAAATTTGATGTTTCTGGAATTCAACATGGATGTTTCATGGATTACCATTGCCACCGCTGGATACATTTATTGGTAACCCCTTAAAATTTGGCAACCCCAATATCAGCCATAAAATTAAGTCATTAGTGGAGTCCAAGCTTATAGCTCAATCGTTTCCCATTAACTCCAGTAAAGAGGAAGTCAGGGGGTTCAATCCCCACCGTAAAGGCTTGTATTCGTATTAATATACTTGTCTAGTTGGGTTTGGCGGGGTAGGTCTAGCAGTAGGCCCAGGATGCCTAGCTGAGTTCGGGTAGGGACCTGGGTCTGGCTTTCGTGTATAAAAAAAGTCATTAGTCAAAGAAATTCCCAACAATACTATACAGTTAAAATCGGACTGTAGCCACCACTATGGAACCACCTTGGATATTTCGGGCATGTTCGCAGAGATAAATCATAGATTTCGCCAAATACCTCATTGCATTGTTCAACATAACTATAGGAAGGGAACCAGGCGGCGGATGGACTTGCAAACCACGCAGCTGATGGTAGTCAGACATGCAATTTATTGATAAAAATTTGAGACCAAACAATCCCAACTTTCTTAATCAAATTGTTTTAAATGACTCAATAAGTACCACTTACCCACGTATAATCTCTATTTAGTCTTTTTTAATAAAATTCATGCTTCAAAAATAAATAAATAAAAAACATCCTATTTTGTCACCTTAAGGCCAAGCACTATGGTTTGGGTTGTGGCTTGACTATAGCTTAATTATAGCCAAGCCATAGAGGGGTCCAAAAAGTCCCACTATGGGGCAAAGCTATGGCTTGGCTTGCTGGATACCAAGTATTCGCTTCGCACTATACTGACGTATCCGTCATATAAATTTTGAGTCCACACTAATAAAACAAAAATATAAAGGAAATAGCGGGATCCAAATTTTTTGTTTTTTGACGGATACTTGGTATCCGTCTCTATGGTTTGGCTATAATAAAGATCAGATGTGATCCCATTTCTAACCAAACTAAAGCTTTGGACCAGATTATAACCACACGATATCCCATAGTATTTACCTTTGGATAGATTATAGCTATAGCCAAGCCATATACTTCACCATAATGCTTAACCAAAGAATTTTATCCGGTGCCACACCATGGCTCTCAAGAATTAAGTGGTCAAAGAAGGTTGACCATCCGTTGGAGTGTGTAACTGCACCTGGGCTGCCTCGAACTAAAACAATGTGCCCTGTGAGCAAATTGAGCAGCCATTTTCTTCATTTCTTCCTGTCTCTTGTAAATGTCCCCTACCAAAAACCAACAAACAAAGACCAGAGGGGAAGGAACAGATCGAGATCTTTAACCTTGTTTAAAATCAAATATCCAAAATTCAAACCAGGGTTTTTTTTATATTTTTTAATCGATACATCATTTATTGATTCCTTTTCTCTCCACACCATAAAGAAGAAGGAGAAGGAACGAATTTCTCCCTTGAATCAGTAGGTCTTTTCTGGGTCAGTCTTACCAGATCCAAGAAAATGGTGCTTACTTCAGCGTTACGAGATTATGTAACAAGGATGTTACAGGATATCTCTGGCATGAAAGTTCTCATCCTTGATTCTCAAACGGTAATTCCAATCTCTTTAATCGTCTATATTTTATTTCTTGAATTGTGAAAATGGATTGCATTTGAATTTGATCGCACACGTTTTGATTTTAAGTGAAAATCTATCTAGATTTATATAATTTAGTTTCAGTTCGTGCTGTTCTTGAGTATGATTCAAGTGTACATGGCTTTTGTATCTTGTGATCTGTGCCACTTATGAACCGACTAAGAAACCCTAAACTAGCATGTAATTTTCTGTCATTTAGGATTTATCTGTTCTTAGATGTTTGGATTTTCAAACTTAGATGAAACTGACTTTGATGTTTATATTCAGGTTAGTATTGTTAGTGTTGTATTTTCACAATCAGAGTTACTTCAGAGAGAAGTTTTCTTGGTTGAATTGGTGGATTCGACATCCAAAGAATCTATGTCACACCTCAAAGCTGTTTATTTCCTAAGACCTACATCAGAAAATATTCAACACCTGCGGCGACAAATAGCTAATCCAAGAATTCGGAGAATATCATTTGTGTAAGCTCCTTTTCATGTTAATTCAATTTATTATTATAATGTATGCTTATTTTGAATGTTTTGAGTAGTAAACTACGTGGTATTATGCCTATATATATTAGTTCCAGTTTATGAGTCTAGATCATGTAAACTGTGCTAAGATATGTATATGTTCTCCTATCATTTGGCCCACTCTTAGCTTAAACAAAAACACATCTCAATACAACCAAACATCATTTTGTTCGTAATAGTGAATTAATGATACAGAAGGATTATTTTTCTGTCGGTTTTTTCCATTGCTTTATTTAAAAGTGTGATAATTGAACTTTTTATATATCAATAATACGTTTATGATTCCTTAAAGATCATCCAGCATTTGTAAGCAATATATGTTTTTGGACAGTTTTTTCCAATATCATGAACGACACTCAGATTCATGTACTCGCTGACTCGGATGAGCAAGAGGTTGTACAGCAAGTTCAGGTGAGTCCTCCCAGGTCTATATTGCAGCTATACTTTCCATTATTTGCTTTTTTTTCTTTTTACTTCGTTGTCCAATTGTTCTCCCTAAACTTTCTGTCCATTAACAAATCTGTGGTGCTCATCCTTCTCACGAAATTTAATCTCTTCCTAGAAGGTTTCGGGTACCTTACATTGCTCTATTACCATACTAGAGATGTCATGAAAACTATATAGAGTGTAATATGTACTATTTGGCCACTTCAAAACTATGTTGTTTGAGAATTTGTACCATAAGTTGGACAGGCAGAACTACGGAGCATTGGGACTTAGTATTGGACAAATACACTCATGTCACATAGGCATGTCTGCATGGAGAGGTGCTGAAAGAAAGTTTGACAGCCATCAAATTATGGAATCCAATATGCATTGTCCTTGAGATTTAGAATTTTTTAGGTGAAGAATCTTACATAACCAATAACAGAAGCAAAAGAAGAAGCTATGTGAAGTGAAGGAGAATACTATGTTAGAGCGACCACAGAGGAAAGACTAAATGGCTGACTAAAGATTAGATTTAGTCGATAGTCGGGATTTATGTGGCGCAGTGGGTCGACGAATTTTAGTGGATAGTCGAAGAAATCGACTGTAGTTGACTACTTCTAGTCAAAATTTTAGTGGATAGTCGGTATAGTCGAGCGTGCTCGTAGTGTACCGCTTGATGCTAAGCGGCCTCACAGGAACTCGCCCAGAGCCAAGCGTTATTCTGGGATAACGCTCAGAAACACGGGCGGTAAGCAAATGGTTCGCCTGATCAAGCGTTATCCTAAGGGTTCTGATGAAACGGAGTACTAGGATAACGCTCACCACCAGGCGTGGCACTAGAGATACGCCCCATCGAAACGGTGTACTAGAGATCCGCCCCATTCCAGGCGATATTCTAGAACTGCGCTTGTGTTATGGGCGTTACTCTAGAACTGCGTTTGTGTTATGGGCGTTACTCTAGAGCTGCCGTTGTAAATTTTTTATCGTTGAGTGTACCGTTGTTGAGATGTTACCGTCGAGTTTACTGTTCACGTTGCAACGGTTATTTTTTTACACTATATATGGAATACTAATCCAATTTCATTTTACTAAACTCACTCATTCCTATCTAGTTAGTATTCGAAAATAATTAAGTTCTTTTTCATTTAATAAGTTTCCAAATCGATTAGAATTATGCCGTCATCAAGACCACGAGGTCCAAATTTTACTACATTTGAAGATGTAACGATGTATACAATCCATTTGTCAATATCTCAAGATTGTAGCATTGGTACCGATCAATCAGAAGAAAAATTATGGTCTCGCATATTATGTCAGATGAAAGAAGCCATACCTTCGATGCCACAACGCAGTTGGACCTTCCTTCAGAAACGATTTCAAATTATTAGTAAAGATGTGACACTTTTCTCTGCAAAGGAGGTGGAAGCGGAACATGAACATCATACTGGATGGGGCCCCGAAAATAAGGTAACTACTCATTTATTTTTGACCATTACATTAATGATTTCAATTGAATTTCCTCCACTAAATTGAATTTAAAAAAAGATTGCAGAAGTAAAGAGGCTTTTCAAGAAAGCTAACGGTGGGAAAAGTTTTAAGCATGAAAAGTGCTACACAGTTATGTTAGATAATATAAAATATTCCAGACGATCGACAACTGTTTTCGATTCATCACAAGCTGAGTCAGATTACGAAAGCGGTGAGGACAACCTGGAAACACAGGACTTTGACGCTTCCAGTGGCTATGAAGACATAGGAGATATCCCAAACACATGTATCCGTCCAATGGGAAAAAAAGAGGCGAAACGACAGAAGACAAAAGGGAATGCAAAATATAGCGTCCAACAGGAAATGATGGAAAATATTTATAGAGAGCAACAAAACTTCAACGCCAAATATACGGAACAAACACAAATGAAGCTGGCGCGGAGAGAAGCCGAGGTTGCAGCAAAACTAGCTAGGAAAGAAGCACAAGAGGAGTTTCGTATAATGACGATGGATCTCTCCGGGATGGATGATGTATCAAAACACTACATCGATCTTAGGAAGGCAGAAATTTTGAAAAAAAGATTAAGCCAATCATAAAGGATTTTGGGAATACCTTAAACCCTTGTGAAGGGCAGTCTTATTAGCGTTGTCATATTAATTTCAACTTTTATGAATTAATATAGTTTTTCTCTGTTTATTTTTAACCGATATATTGTTATCTTTTAATATATCATAATTTTATTATAAATTTCAATTTTTTTGTTTTTTAAGATTAATTCAGATACAACGGTCTGATTTTACTTTCTTAAAAAAAATGACCGTTGGCACTTCAGTTATAAAATGAACGTTGTCATATCCTATTCCACCATACTTACCTGCAAAGTCTCATCTTCTGCACAAACAACACAATTATTGAAAAAATTCAAACAAAAAATACATAATGGAGGGTTCAAGCTCATCAATAATTAACAAGTGTTTTCTTTGTATTTCTGCTGGTCATGTTGCCAGAGATTGTCCTTGGGAAGGTAGAAAATGCACACTAACCAACTGCAAGGGGTACCTGTTTCTTAGAAAAGCAAAAAAAGAAAATACTGGATTTCAACCTTATGTGAAGTGCAACTACTGTGGAGTTTTCATCTGGTTAGATGCTTATGTAGCTTCACACCAAGGTATTCCACCACCCACTCCACCAACTTTACCAGATGATGAAAAGTGGTTACAAGAGAAGCAATTTTACTGCTACTCATGTGGGGTACTTGATCACATGGCTTATAACTCCAGAACAAACCTCTTACCATACACAGATCCATGTTGTGATGGTAAGATGAAGCGGCTCACTTCTAAATAACCTGAATCCATTGGAAACAAATACTACTTATGTCAAACATGTAAGAAGGTTAAGTTTCAATTAATATGTAAGCAACTGTTGGAATATGTATGAACTAAGATAATGTCATACTATTATAACTAGGTAATAAAAAAAATAACTTTGCAACTGCATATTTTTTCAATTTTTACTTAAATTAAACAATTTCTTCTATTCAATTAAACCCAAAAATTATAATTATCAACAATAAATTCAATTCAACTAAAATACCAACAAAAAATTAATCCGAATTTGAACTTAAATTCAACAATTTATTCTATTCGATTAAACCCTTAAATTCTATTCGATTAAACCCTAAAATTCTCATTATAAATTAATTTTATAAAGTTTAGTGTTATTATAAATGAAGAAGGAAGATAGAATGGGGCGGGCTCCTAGGAGTCCGCCTGGATGAATTTATACATTATTGTTACCGTTGTCAACGACTATTTTTTCTGAATTTTCATACACCTATAAATAAATGAATTTATAGCTATCATTCCCACTTCAAATCCACATTTTTTACATTTCATAGAAAATTTCTAATCTATCGTTTTCATGTAATGTCGGGTTACGAAAATTTTAGGCTTAATGCAGAGAATTTTACCCTAGAGGAAGATTTATCTTTATGTCGAAACATAGTCTTACATTATCCAGGAAGGGGTCATGAACGTCGGATGAATGGTTCAATGAACATGCAATGGTTAGAAGATATTCATGCAAACTTTTGTAATGAAACCGGTAACCCCAATAACCGGAACAGGGCAGGGCTTTTTTGTCGATATGTGAAAATCACAAAGGAAGTACTAGAATTTCTACTTTAACCTGTAAGGTGAATGAAAGAAGAATTAGGAATGAAACTGATGATGAAGTTGTTGCCAGATCTCTAGAGGAATGGAGAAGATGGAAACGTTCAGATTTCAGGTACCATCCTCATTTCGAGATCCTAAGGGTGATGGAAGAATACAACCCTTTTGTGTTGATTATTCTCCGAAGAGGTGAAGAACGTCGTCTCGGGCGTCATACGACCCGTTGAAGGTTTGATAATAGGTTTGGTTAAGTGTTTAAGTGTAACCTATTGATTTATTATATTTCATCTCCTTTAATGTATGCCTTTTCGATTCAATGAAATGATGTTACAAAATAAATTTACTTCCGGTTACAAAAAAACTCTGAGCTAAAATTTGATAAAAATTCAAAACAACCAAACTCTGACAAAAGTTAGAAAAATATCTCAAAATCGGTTGTCATAGTGAGGAGTTACTTCCGATTACATTTTGGACTTAATAAACTCGTAGCTTTCAACAAATGTGAACTCTTCTCCTTTTTCCTGATAGTAGTGCATTTTTGCGAGATCCTCCTACACAAGCATAATTAAAAAAAAACATAATTCTTCAAGTTTACTGTGTTGTTATTGGAAGACCAAACAACTTAGCTTATGTAAAAGATACTTACAAATTGTTGGATCGACAATCCTAAATGGGTGGGGTTAAAAATCCGTTGTTGTATAGCTATATAATCAGCAATCCCTTTTCGGATAAATTGGTATCTATCATGAATTTGTTCAAAAGATCTTTGATTTGGATTTCCATATTCTCGAGCATATTGGATATAGATCCTACCCAAAAAGGTTTCAGGTTCAACCCTTCCAGCTATGACATCTTCACGTATGGTTTCGTTATGCCAGGTTTTGGTTATAGCCAAGTCTTCAGCTGAATCAAATGTTGCCATGTTTGTAGGTAGAGTTATGAAGTGAATTACAAAGAGGAGATGATTAAATGGAATTTGTAGAGTGTATGAAACTAAGTGTTTGTGGTATTTGGTAGAGAACACAGATGTATTTATAGGATAAAGAGAGAGACTTAACGGCTAGTATTTTCAAAAACTTACTACTTAGCAATTGAGTTTGTAATTTATTATCAAAAAATAACATAAGCTAATAAGTACAGCTAAACTCACTTTCGCAGGCATCGCGGCTACACTTAATATATTTGACCCTAGGAGCATATTTAATAATACCTTGGTAGGTCTGAAGGACGGATTTGAGGGAACCACGATGTGAAAACTTGAAATGGGCATCGGTTGAATACGTTATATTGGTGGAGGCGTGATCCTCAGTATCTTCCACAACTATATAATGTTCCAACCCGAGAATATCGACCGTTTCTTCAATAATACGGTCGTCATCTGAATCCTCCACGATTTTAGTCTTCTTGGCCCTCTTCTTTCGGCCTACGAATCTGGCTGTCACACTGCTCGACATCTGTGCATACAATTCATACAACATTGAAAATCATGAGTAATCCCCACAAATGCAGAAAGATAAAAATCTACAATAATCAATAAATCAAGGAATAACATAATTACAAAAGTAATTATCTAATTACATAATCATATGTACCAACATACAAAAATTCATCATTAACAAAATACTTCAATCTCAATGCCCCAATTGTACCAAATATCATCAAAATTCACCAATTGCAAATTCTTCCATACACATAGGTTTTAAAACATAAACATTCCAAATTCCAAAATTTTCTAGGCAATCTAGTCAATTTATCAAAAAATTAACCACAATCAAACTAAAATTAAACAACAACTTAATCAATTATATCTTCAATTCAACAAATTATCATCAATTTTTTATACCCAATTTACAACAATCATAAACCCTAAAAAATATCCCAATTCAATAATTACAATTTCTAATACCTAATTTCATAATCACATGTTTCATACCCTCAAAATTATCTCAATTTCATAATCACATGTTTAATCATTCAACATATATAACCAATTTAACTAATAAAACCTAATAATAAAACATACTCTACATTTAATTTACAAAACAAATTTTAATTTAAAACAAAAACAAAAAAAAAAGAAATTAGAAATTACCTTGATTGATTGCGCTTGGATGTTTCAAAATACCTTAAGCGGAGTAAAAACGTAGGCGAGACGTTGGGTTCTTGTATGGGAAAATCAGTGTGAGATGTTTGTGAGCGGAATAGGGTTTGAGATCGAATAGAGTTGGGTTTAGGAGGCGAAAATTAGGGTTGCTTGGTTTTTGTAGGAAGATAGAATGGG
>JAJJMC010019063.1:4871387-4914300 GCA_023531435.1 Papaver californicum
AAAAAAATTCCAAGTCATGTGTCTTATTCTTGTGTTAAGCATCCAATTTCTAAGTCTTATATTGCATTATAAACTACTTTTACTGATCCAAAGACATATAAGATTGTTGCTAAAGATTCTAAGTGGATAGCTTCAATGGTAGAAGAAAATGATGCTTTATAAAGAATTGGTAATTGGATTAAAGTACCATATGAACCTCACATGAATGTGTTAGGCTGTAAGTGGGTGTATAAAGTTAAACAGAAGTCAGATAGAACTTTAGATAGATATAAATCCAGATTGGTGGCAAAAGGATATACTCCCTCCATCTTAAATTATAAGTCCGGTTTGAAAAAGTCAAAATTTTAAGAAGACCGCAGGAATTTACAAAACTGTCTATATTAAATGTTAAATTATTACTATAGTTAAAATTAAACACGTTTAGTATGTAGTAATATTATATATTCGGTAGTATTTGGTAATAAGGAATGTAAGGAAAGATTGTTTCCTAATTATACAAATATCATTTATTTTTAAAAGGAATGAAGTATAACCAAGAAAGATATTTTCGCATTTGTTTCCTAATTATACAAATATTATTTAAGATTTCAAATTGGGTCCCATTAAAAATGATTTTATAATTTAAAAAATTAAGGGCATATTTAATAGTTTAATGAAAAAAAAAGACTATAAACAGAAACTGACAACTATTTTAAAACAGACGAAAGTAGAATAGAGGACTTATAATTTAAGATGGAGGGAGTAATCAACAAGATGGCATTAATTATAATGAGACATTTGGTCATGTTGTGAAATGCACAACAATTAGAGTTGTTCTTTGTTTGGCACTTACATATAACTGGCAAATTAGACAATTAGATGTAAGTAATGCCTTTCTTCATGGTTTTCTGGATGAAGATGTTTATATGGAGCAGCCTCCAGGATTTTTTGATCTTGCTAATCCTACTCATATGTGTCATCTTAAGAAGAGTCTATATGGTTTAAAACAGGTTCCAAGGGCCTGGTTTCATAGGTTCAGCTCTTTTTTAATTTCTTATGGATTCAAGAAATTCAAGAAATCAATTTATGACAATTCGATGTTTGTTATGACTTCACAAAAGGAAATGCTTGTTTTGTTGTTATATGTAGATGATATAGTTTTGACTGGAAGTTCATCTGCTATGCTGGATAGTCTTATTACTTCATTGAAAAGTGAATTTGCTATGAAAGAATTAGGTAGTTTGGCATATTTTCTTGGTATTGAGGTAATAGGATTCCGACGAACCTATTTATAACAACCGCAATCGCACGGTGTCTACATGCATACAACGACAAGTACCCACAGGGAGCGGGCAAATACTGCAATCCATATCTCAATTAAACTAATCAGAAATAATATCTTTTGGATTTTTTAGAAATTCAGAACATAATAAAATAATAAATAATCCTAATAATAAACAAAGTGGGGAGTGGGTTACTAGGGTTTTTGATTTCCAGCAATTCAATCATATAAACTCTACTAATCTCTAAAATATATTATTTGTATTACTCGAGATAATTATCGAAATTAATCTCATGTCTCAGAAGATTCTTAAATATTGTTTCTCCGCTGTGATTTCTTTCGCTTCATAGGTAGTGATTCTAAAGCATTACATATCAATCCTAAAACATATCACGTCAAAGAACTTAACCAAAGCATGAAGTATCGATTGAAAAGCATAAATAATCAAGAAAATCACATGAACGATTAAATACCAAGCCTTGTCCCACGTGCTCACTTCCATCTTCTCTTTTCATATGCCAACAAAATCAACGCCTTGGTTCACGTACACCATCTAGCTCCCACGTGTTGTCCAGTCCCACATTCTTTCTACGCCTCTGACTTCTTTCTTTTTACTCGTTCACTTCAGCCAACACTTTTTCTTCATTCTTCTATTATATTAGAACAACATCTTCTCTTGTTTCACGTGCTAACTCGTCTTTTCCTCTTTAAATCCTGCCTTATATCCCAACAAAACAATAGACAAAGCCACCTTTTTCTCTCAATTCACTTTGTCAGAAGTCAGACCCAAAACTACTTACTACCGGCCACTTATCCTTCTCAACCAAAAAATCAAACAAAGTCTCCATCCAACTATCAGCCAAGTCTCACATTTCAGCCAACGTTGTGTTCTGATATTCACCGGGTACAATCAATAATAACTCATTAAGCCATGTTTATTCGCAACTTCGGATTTTATGTATACCACCTAATAAAACAATAAAAATATATTATTAGTACAAATTCAAGAACTAGCAAATATAAATTAAGCGGTAAACATGTATAAATTATGCCCGAATCAAATACCCCCAAACTTATATTTTGCTAGTCCTCCAGCAAAACTAATCTAAAAATAAAATAAATATTAACTCACTTTCGTAGGAATCACGACTACATTTAGCATATGTAACAAGCCTTTAAATCCCTAAATGGCCTTAGCGGACGAGTTTTGTCTCGTGAGGGTTTACAAGAGATATACCCATAAAACCTTTACTCCAAACTCTCGTTACCTGTGAACGGTTGAGGATAGACACTAAACAAGCTATTTAGTTGGTATATTAAATTGTTTGGCTATAAGAACCATTACCTTGTATGAGTCCAATTGATGAACACGAGTTTGCACTCAGCGTACTAAAATTCATATAAGAATGCAAACTCTACTCAAATAATCATTGAACGTTCCAAAACTGGATGGAAATTATCAACATTCACATTGCTCGAAATTAATCAAATTCATACACATGGATAGATTAGAAGATGGAAATAGAAGTGATGAATGGTGCATATGTTGACTAAGGTGAACGATGTTTCCCAAAATATTAGTATAAAGTACGGCTCGAATGCTCCTATTTTTATTATTGTTATTTATATACATAATTTATCTTCTTCTTTTTTTTCATCTTTTTTTTTTCGACTACATGATTAAATCTTTTGAATCTAAGTGCATGCTCCTTTTCAGCAGATTACATGATAGTTCCCATGTATCCTGCATTCCACGCTTGCTTATGCGACGGAGACAGGGAGAACACACACATATTGTTGTCAAAGTGTCAAAAAAAATTTCAACAAAATTAAAATTCTAACGCATCCGAGATGCGACCTTATGGCAATACTAGGGCCCCACCAAATCACTTAGAGAAACATAAAATTGTAAAAATTAAAAAATAAAGTGATATGGTTATGATGATTCTGAGATATTCTTGTTCAATGATTATCATGTTATCTCTAACACCTGAGTGCATCCAGATATGAATAGACCATTTAAATCGGCACACCAATTCCTATAGATAAGAACTATGTTTCCATCTACCTAGAATGATTAGTGTCATCATGAATTGTTCACAAGTTTCTAAATTTTGAAGTTTCTTATCAATTTTCAGAAACTCTACCCCCAAACCTAAATTTATCATTGTCCTCAATGTTTTCAAACCGTGCAACCTAAAATGGTATGCAATAAATAGAAATAGGAGAAAAAAATCTAAATCAAAGAGAAGGGATTGGAACGTCTCACCGGATTGACGCAAGAAAAACAGTATTCTCTGTAACACACATCAAACGATAGTAATAACAAAGAACACTAAAAATAAAAATAAACAAAAAGCCTAAAAGAAAATAAAAACAAGAAAATAAGAATCTACCTACTTGATATATACAGAAAGGATCTTCATACACTAATAACCTGAAAATTTTGGGATCAACCCAAAATACAATATTTATAAATGACAGCTTCACACTTATGTTACAACAATAAGGAGACAATGAAACTATCAAAAACAAGGAATTACCCCCAACCAAGTTTTTACTACACTTGGATCTGTGTGAAGAACAAAACATGGGGATAATATTGGGATTAGGGAAATATCAATTGGTTCATGCACAATGTCAGGAACAGGCAAGTCCTCTGGGTATTTGGATGCAAAGTGATCCAACAAAACTTGAGAAGCACACAATTCTAACCCTAAATTAGGTAACTTTTGGAAGTCTAGGGGTCTAGAAACAACCTCTAAGTCGGGTGAATGATCTTGTGAGATAGATTCATCTATGGAATTAGGCAAATCATATAGACAATCTGTAACGCCCCACCTCATCATTCTAGGTCGGCCGCCCTAAATATAAGTGTGGCACTACTCATGGGACAAAAAGCACACTCAAGCCTTCAAGCCAACAAATGTTAATCCAGCTTTCGTGTGGGGTTTTTGAAGAATAAATAAATTTTAAGAAAAAGAAAGCTGCATTTATAAATGTGAGTTGTAAATGAATCCCGTAAAAATAACATCTTTAAAAGCAAAGGTCTATCTTCGACACGCAGGTCGGTTATTTAAAATAAATGGTAAGAGTTTTAAAAGAATCTAGACTTATAGACAAACTAAATTTGGATGTCTAGGCACCTTGGAAACGTAGATGCTGCGGTCCTCCGAAACAAAAAGTCGCACTACTGGTCAGGTTGTTCCGCGACTACTGTATCCTGAAAAAGATAGTAAGTTGGGTCAGAGCCCAACTTAAAGTAGATTCTCACACCCTTATGCCCTTTATGAATAATTTAGCAAAATAAGGTTCATGAAATGACTACGTCAGGTAAAAATATTTTATGAGAGTATCTCTTTGAAAGTAGTAAGATCGACGATCTAAACAGGAATATAGTATTTTATAGAATCCATGAAAAACACAAAGATACTTAAAACAATTCCGTATAAAAGAACGAAACAAATTTCCAATCCACGAAACTAAACGACTTCCCTCTTTATAGTCTCACTCTATAACTGTACGACAATACATATCGACCCTTACGTAGTCCACTTAATTTCTTACAGTGCATAAAAAAATAAGTGTTGTCGACCTCCCTTTCAAGATAATAGATCCATATCTTCTAGGCGACCCCTCGGTCATCGCCCAACATATTCTTGGAGTCGAACCAACTACGAGTCTCTAACAAATGTACACACGCCAACCATTTAGCTACTGATAGTTACCTTCACTATCCTACCCGGGATCCGGATAACCAATAAAGCGACATCATTCCAAATGCTAACCACCGTATCAGATTAAAAATAATACTATTCATCGTCGCATAGCATTGCTACAACATTCAAACACAATGATAACGAATATCTCCTAATTACCACATTATTAATTGTCATCTGACTGTACTTGTACCCTCTCGACTGTACAATATGTATTCTCTGTTAATCTCGCATACCAACTAAGTTCCTAATTCAAAACAACCGACTACATATTCAATCATTCATGACTGCATCCACCAAGCCAGTTAAGAGAAATGACATTAATTGTGTAAATACAACACATGCAACCTATCACGAATGCACTAAGTTAACCAGTTAAAAGAAATGACAAAACTTATGTTTACTGAATACGTACAAGATTTTGACCACGATTTCATGTATATGATCTCTTGTTCCTGTCCAGGTCCACTTACTGCACAATGATCAACCTACCTAACTTATCAACCTAACTTATCAATCTAACTTACTGTTTTATCACACCAACAAATGCCTGCACTATCATAATAGATGCTTATGCAGTGGAACCAAATAATGGGTATCAATTAAGTCATAGAAGAGACTCATGTCATCAATGTATTCAAGAATCTAAAATCAAGTCTAACAAATTATTAATAACTACACAGATCAATCTAGTATATATATATATATGAACGTATGTAGAATTAAGACATAACATGGAGCGGTAATAAAGTATGAACGTACGTACGGATACAGTAGCAGAAAATCAGTTTGATATTTATCATATGAAATATGACCTCTTCATAACGAGGATGAGGATGTTTATCATCAGAGATGGTCTATCATCAACAAAACAAGCCTGAGGATGTAAATATTGACATTGCATATGATACTTAATTTGAATCATACATTTTAGTACTCTTTCTGAAAGTAATTTCATATAACACTTCCGGATTTATTAGACCTAGATAAAAAGTGTATAAGATTTTGAGAACCTACCTGTTTTGATGCTGCAGAGATTTCTTTATGAACTTTAACTATGTTTCTCTCCTAAACTTGCCTCCCTTCTTCTCCTAATTCTTTTTTTTTAACCGTATAAAAACCGTATTCTCTCAAAAAAAACTCTTTAACTAATACTTCCAATATTTACCCAAAAGTTTCCATTCCCACTTAGCCCACTATCACACAATTGTCATGGTTTGTGGGAGTTACTATCCCATAAATAACTACTTTAATCCTAATACTAGAGACCATGTAGTTCTAGGATAAGGGGTTTTACAGAATCATCCACAGGGTGATCTATATATTTTGTATGGAACAGAGTGTCACTACAAGACCGATCATCATCATCATATAATCTCTGGCATTCCAGAACTCTCAATCTTTGCTTTCAACTACGCGGTCTATGTTTATAATATTTCTCATATATCATTAGAGGTGATTCTTCACTTACCATAGGTGAAGCAAAAACTTCCTTATGTCGTGACCGATTCATATATTCCCTCAGTGTCATCTTAGATGACGTCTCCTGAGAAGGAGTCATCATCCTCAGAAAAGTACCTGAAAAGAAATACTAAAACACAAAAAAGTCAAATAGAACTAAAAATCCTAAAATAAAAATAAAAACATATACAAAAATAAAATAAATAAAATAAAAAACTAAACTACGATTAGAAAAGAAAAAATACTAGTCTAGGCAGCGTGAGGCCGAAACCTTTGATGAAAACCAAAAACTAATTACAATATTCCACAACCGCTCTCTGGCAGCGGCGCCAAAAATTGATAGGATTCTGACGAACCTATTTATAATAACCGCAATCGCACAGTGTCTACAATGCAGACAACGGGAAGTACGGGTCGAATCCACAGGGAACGGGAAAATACTGCAATCAATATCTCAACTAAACTAATCAGAAATAATATCTTTTGGATTTTTTAGAAATTCGAAAGAGAATAAAATAATAAATAATCCTAATAATAAACAAAGTGGGGAGTGGGTTACTAGGGTTTTTGATTTCCAGCAATTCAATCATATAAACTCTACTAATATCTAAAATATATTATTTGTATTACTCGAGATAATTATCGAAATTAATCTCATGTCTTGGAAGATTCTTAAATATTGTTTCTCCGATGTGATTTCTTTCGCTTCATAGGTAGTGATTCTAAAGCATTACATATTAATCCTAAAACATATCACGTCAAAGAACTTAACCAAAGCATGCAGTATCAATTGAAAAGCATAAATAATCAAGAAAATCACATGAAAGATTAAATACCAAGCTATATGAAGTAAATTCACTAATCAATCAAATCATCATTAGAAATATCATTGTAGAGTCTATACAATTAAATTGGCTTCTATGTAAACCCTAACAAGTGATTTAGCAAAACATGGAGATGGGTTTCTCAAAACCCATAAAAATAAATTAACAAAGTAGAGAGTAAAATAGAGAGGAAAAGATTAAACCAAACAGGTGATCCTCCTTTATAAATCTTCTTTCTGTCTCAGCTGCCAACCCAAAACAAAACTTACTCTCCGCCTCCCGACTCCAGACCCAAGAGAGAACCACAACCGTCTTTCTTCCCAATCAGTCCCCTGACCACCTACTGTCTCTCTCTCAGATTCTTCATGCCAACTCCAATCTCTTCTCTTTCTCTCCACCTTTCTCGCCTACCTCCCTAGCCTCTGCCTCTCTCTCCCCAGCCCTCTTCTCATTGTCTCCAACTTTCCGCCCCCTAAACCTAAAAGAAAAGTCCTCCTCAAAACAAAACCTCCTTCTTTTTTTCTCTACCCTAGGTTCTCTCTAGGTATTCTTTCTCTTTCCTAACCTCTCTCACACGTGCTCACTTCCGTCTTCTCTTTTCATACGCCAACAAACTCAGCGCCTTGGTTCACGTACATCATCTATCTCCCACGTGCTTTCCAGTCCCACATTCTTTATATGCCTCTTACTTCTTTCTCTTTACTCGTTCACTTAAGCCAACACTTTTTCTTTCTTCTTCTTTTTGATTAGAACATCATCTTCTCTTGTTTCACGTGCTAACTCGTCTTTTCCTCTTTAAATCTTGCCTTATATCCCAACAGAACAAGAGACAAAGCCACCTTTTCCCTCAATTCACTTTGTCAGACGTCAGACCCAAAACTACTTACTGACGACCAGGTATCCTTCTCAGCCAGAAAATCAAACAAAGTCTCTAGCCAACTATTAGCCAACGTTGTGTTCTAATATTCACCGGGTACAGTCAATAATAACCCATTAAGCCATGTTTATTCGCAACTTCGGATTTTACGTATACCACCTAATAAAACAATAAAAATATATTATTAGCACAAATTCAAACACTAGCAAATATAAATTAAGCGGTAAATATTTATAAATTATGCTCGTATCATGTGGCTGTTAGGAATTTAAATTCAATGGTGTTAACAGAGAAAAAGTATACTCTGGAATTGTTAGAAAAGGCAAATATGTTAGCTAGTAAGTCTTGTAATACTTCTGTGGTCAAGGCTTCAAGAGCTTCTGTGCATGATGGTAATTTGTTGGATAATCCAAGTGAATATATGACTATTATTACAAGGCCAGACATTTGCTTTGGTGTAAATTATGTGTCTCAGTTTATGCATTCTCCTATAGATGTACATTTTCAGCTTGTTTAAAGGATTCTAAGGTATTTAAAAGGCACTATTAGGTTAGGAATAACTTTAACCGGTGGGGATTTGTTTCATCTGAAAGCATATACAGACTCATACTTGGAAGGCTGTCCAGACACAAGGAGATCCACATCATGATATGCATTTTATATTGGTTCAAATCTGGTTTCTTGGTCTTCTAAGAAACAACAGACAGTTTCAAAATCATTAGCAGAAGCTGAATACAAATGCTTATCTGTTGCATCTGCAGAAATTCAGTGGCTTTCATACTTATTACAAGAATTGAATGTTAATATTCATAAGCCAGCTTTGTTATTATGTGATAATACAAGTGCTCTTTCATTAGCAACTAACCCCGTTTTTCATGCTAGGACCAAACAAATAAAAATACAATACCATGCTGTCAGAGAGCTGGTTGAAAAAGGCTTTCTGAAGTTGCATCATGTGGGTTTTGAAGATCAATTGACAGACTTGTTCACCAAAGGGTTATGCTCTCCAATATTCTCAAGATTACTGCATCAGTTACTAGGTACTCCAGTCTCTACTTCTGTAACAACTTCAACCTCTGAAGGTTCTATGTCATCTGCAGCTTCTACTTTAACAAATGCAGTTGATTCTGGAGATTTTTCATAGTGTTTTTGTTTCTGAGTTTTTCAAACATTTGTTGTTGTTTTTCTCCTAACATCTGTTTGCGGGGGAATATTAGATATACTATTATAAAGGTCAAATCAAGTCTAGTCTTCATTGACTTGACCTATGTCAGTCTTTATTTTAGCTTGACTTTCTGTCCTAATAGTTGTTGTCTCTTACATAACTCTGTAATAACTCTTACAGGAGTTTATCTGATTCAATAATATTCTTCTGAAGTATTTCTCATCATGTATTAGAAATATGAAGATATACATGATTGGTCTGCACGTGAGTTCGGTTTGATTACTGTGTAGTGTTATCGATTTTCATGATATCTGCGAATGGACAATACGGGAAAGTAAAAAAGCATCTCAGTAGGACGTAAGAAACTGGAAATACCAATCTAGATCAAACTTCCTTCGCTACAGTTCTCTCTGCATGTACTCAGCCGTCGGTTTATCTCCTCCATGGTAGGAAAGTAATTTAAAACATAAAATCCATCAGTTCTTTGGAAGGCAGATTTTTTCGGCATGAGTATTGTGCATATATGAAGCTAAGAAGTTGATCAACATCTCACCTTTCCAAGGAGATTCTTTGAGGCAGTAAGTCTAAGGCAAAAGCTGTGTGGAAAGATATCATTCTGAAATTTCAGCAAAAACTATCTGTTTGAAGAAGAAGTTATTTGTCTAAGGGTGGTAAAATGATTATAATAAAGAGTGTTCTTTCCAGTTTGCCCACATATTATCTTTCCATGTTTCAAATTCCAATTTCAGTAGTTAAGGAAGTGGAGAAAATCATTAGAGATTTTCTTTGGGGTTCTTTGGATTCTACCAAGAAGAAGAGTTGGGTGGCTTGGTCTATAGCCACTTTCTCTAAAAGTAGAGGTGGTATAGGCATTAAGAAGCTCAAGTTAGTCAACAAAGCTCTTCATTCTAAGTGGATATGGAGATATGGCAGTGAGGAGAATGCTCTTTGGAGGAAAATTGTTCTTCAAAAGTTTGGTGGTGATTCAAATGCTTTATTTCCTAATGATTCAAATAGGTCTATTGGTAACAGTTTGTGGGCAGGAATTTTAAACTCCAAGGAAATAATGAAAGCTAGTACTACTATTCAAATTAGAAATGGTGAAGGAGTATGCTTCTGGAAAGATAATTGGACTGGTGTTCAACCATTGCAATATGCTTTTCCTTCTCTGTATAAGCTTTCTAAGAACAAAAAAGCTATGCTTAGTGATTTGGTTTCTTCTGAACAGGCTTGGGATTTGAAGTTTAGTAGAAATCTTAATGAGACTGAGTTAGGTGAAGCTGTTAGGCTCCTTCATGTGTTGGGTAATCCTGATTTATTCTCAGAAGGTGAAGATGTCAGAATTTGGAATGATGGTCAAGGATTCACTGTGGCTAATATGTATAGTTTACCTGGAGGTTTTTTAAGATTTCCTCACAAACAACTTTGGAATCCAAGAGTAACTCTTAAAGTTTCTTTTCTGGTTTGGACCTTATGCTTTCAAGGTGCTCCTACTCTGGATTACTTATTTAGAGCTGGTAAGGTGCAAAATTCAAACTGTTTGTTTTGTCAGACTCAAACTGAAACAAATGAGCATTTGTTCTTACACTGTACCTATACCAACAAAGTGTGGGGATATTTCTTGGATAGTATGAGAATTTGTTGGATGCAGCAGAACAATGTTCGGACTGCGTTGTGGGAGTGGGGTGATAAAAAAACTAGCAGAAGAGCAAAAAAGCTGTGGAGTTTATTGCCTTTTGCTATTTGGTGGAATGTCTGGAAAGAAAGGAATAATAGATGCTTTAATATGAAATCAAGAAATTTTAAGCAGCTGATCATTGCAGTGAAGTGTTCTTTGTTCAATTGGTCTTTGCATACTGATTTGTTCAAGTACATTTCCTTATCTACAATCATTAGTAACTGGGAAGCTGTTATTCAGAGCTAATGTTTGTTTTTATTTTTGTTTCTTATTCTTTTCTTCTCTTGTAATCTCTTTGTCACTGTTTTGGTGACTGATTTTTTCAATGAATTTTGCCTTTTCTGTCAAAAAAAAGGAGATTTTTTGATCTGGTGGCAATTGCTAACTGCTTGTTCTACTTATGGTAAAAACGGACTTGGAATGATTACAGCCACATTTATTGCAGAGATAGAACTTTGATAACTCAGCTTCTATATGCTTCTTTCAAATGTATTTACTACCGCTGAAAAGCTGGATTTGAACAGAAAGAGGGTTATTGGACTACCTGGGCACGGATTGATCTCGTTAGACCAGGTGAAAGGTAAATAAAACTGTACTGACTGTGAAGGCAATCAAAAAATCATTTATTCTCATTACAAATTCAACCGAGAAAACAAAGAAAAAGGCCAGATTCCATAGCAACATGTATTCCACTTGTTTTCAAGAATTTAGATACAAAAAATCCAGTTCGTACAAGTTGCAAAGAACCAGTAAAGGAATAGTCCTATATGAACAAATCTGCACATAAACGTTCTCCCCTAAACTCATACAAATTACAATATCAATTTCCATATACTCTGACCCTTCTTCGCTATCATTTGCTATATGATTTCTCCTTGGGATAGGTCTGTTTCTACTTGACTGGTGGAGATCTGTAGTATGCTGGAACTGTAGCAGGAAAAAACATTTGTCTGACTCCTTCAGCCCTTATAATTGGAAATATAATGCCAGATGCAGTCTGTAAAGAGTAAAGTTTTGCAGGAATCAGAATTGAACAGTTCCACATTAACTGATAGAATCTAAGCTAAAATTATCTAGGATAAGAAAATGCAGTGTTACGACATATTATTTACGACTTCAGATTTCAACCCAAATCAATTAACGAAGTATAGGTAGAGATGAAATTGAACGAATTACTCACCGAAATCAATTTAGCACCAATCCATAAACGCTTGGGTGATGGAAATGGTAGCAATAGACGGCCAACTCCAAATATGGCCACAGCAAAGAAATGGCAAACTAAGCTCAATGGGCGTGGATTCAGTCCAGAGAGTAAAGCTACTGGGCCTTCTGCACAAACCCCTCCAAGACTCAAATAGTCGAAACATGCTTCTCTCATTTCCTTCCTTGAAGGATCAGGAGAAGCACAAAAGACCTTGTACAGGGCTCCAGCCAAAGTATTTATGGTAGATGCCACAGGCTATAAAGACAAAAATGTCATTTGTTAAAAGAAAAAACAAAGAAAAGCGAGAAGAAAAGTTGTTGCTAGTCGGAAAGAAAAGCGTTTGAGAGCGTATATGCGATTAAACTTTACCTTCCGCAAGGTATAAAAGGATTCCAAATATTTACATAATGAAGCTGAATCATTCAGGTTCCTCAGAGGCCTAAGAAGATTCTGTAGAACAACAATGTCAGACAATGCCACAGTCATCCCTCCGCCGGTTAAAGGGTGGCGCATATTGAATGCATCTCCCATTAACAGGGCACCTGGAGTGGGAAGAGGAGCAGCTGGCATGCTTCTGTTTGGCATTGTTCTTATGCTTCCTTTGTCAATTGCTGCTATAAAGGAATCATATATTTGAGGAGGAATCTGCAACACAACTTTATGGTGAGAACAGGTCCAGGGAAGACTGAAACAATGTTAAAGTGCTTAAAATCTGTAGAAAAAATAAGCTATAGCTACCTGAGGAGCCACCATAGTCTTCAAATATTTGGCCATTTCACCATTTCCAATAGATGGTACTTTTTGGCCAGGTACGTCAACCAAACACCGAACCTCGGTACTGCTGATTTGATAAAATAAGATTGGTGAAGGGTCTGCTAGAATTACATGCCCATGGTTTTGATGGGGAAGCTTGCAGTTCTCAAGGATCAGGCCAACAAAACATGAGGGAACCTCAACCTGCAGAATAGTGTGAGTGACACGATGATTACTAAAACACAAAAACAGGTCTACCAAACAACTTTACTAGATGTGAAGATATTTAACCTTCGGGCTGCAGAGAGAACGACGCAAGTTTGAAAAGCAACCATCGCATACAATTGTTAGAGGAGCACATGCATATATTTCTTCACCAGACTTAGTCTTGTACAATACTCCCTTAATGGTTCCATTTTCTTCTAGTAAGGATGTTACAGTTCCCTGCTCCAACCGGACACTGAAGGAACAGTTGAAAGCAAAAATTAGAAACTTCTGACATGTTCATTAGTGGAAAAAAAAAAGAGAAGTGAAAAGTCTTCAATCCCAAACCTATGCAGCAAAACCTCTAAATAGGAATCACCTTGAGACTACACAAAGTTATTCCTATAGAGAGGTTTTCCCAAACCTATGCATCAAAATCTCTTAGCACATAATGATGAAAAGAGCAAGTCATTGAGTCAAAAAAAAAAAAAAACAAGTTTGCCGAGTATTAAAAAGATCTGTTTTCCGGAACTCATCGTTTGAGAAGAAAAAACAGGAATGGAACTGGGAATTTATCTTCACAAAACAATTGAAATTTCTCCAACAGTGTCCAGAATAACCAATACAGTCTTAAGCACTATAACTGCAATAAGGTTTAACTGCAGTTGTGTGTGTAATACTGCGATTGCAAGCTTCATTGTCTTAAAGTTAGCAAACATAACACAGTGACATGCCTTAATCCCCAGAAGGCGATAAAAACATGATATTTTCTTTGCTCGATCGAATCAAACTCATTAAGAATCAATGAATTTACAAAAGGAGCAAAGAGAACAGACTCCAAAACAAACAAATCAATTAGTGAAAGGATGACACAGACTTTTCCCACGCATAATATCAAGAAGAACCTAGAAACTATTTATACAAACAGATAAAGGTGGAGACAATTTTTCAACCAGATTCACCAACTATTATAAATCTTGGAAGGTAAACAAAGTGAGTGACAGCAACTAGAAACAATTTTCTAGTTTTAGAAGTTAAAGGAAAAAAAAAAGAAAGTGACTAATTCTTTTGAGAGTTTTAAAGTTAGTAGACCTCATAAACTAGATCAGCGTATAATCAATTTTGTTAAAAAAAATAAATAGACGAGATTTGCACAGTATTTGTGTACCATGGAAGTAAAGCACCGGTAAACAAATTTAAAATATGGGAACAGAATTTACTTGGGAAGGGTTGAGGCTTTCTCCCTCATCCGTTGAATAAACCGGCCATTGTGAAAGCTCCTCCCAGCCACATCTGAGTGGAACTTTTCCAAGGGATATGTGAGTCTAGTATCTTTACCATCCTTGAAAAGAGCATAACCTAGAACTCTTTGGGAATCAATTTTCTCTACACAATCTGCAGCCAAGGAAAATATATTTTGTCTCACACACTGAATTTCATGCTAAAAGGGGAAAGAACGCAGAAATAAACAAATCCAAAGGTTCACACATACCCTGAAGATCCAATTCTATCAATTTAAGGTAGCCTCCTGGTTGTAACAGCTCTCCAACAATTCTGTCAGGCTCAGTTAAATCTCTCTCAATCACAACAACTCGTCGTCCATCCTACATTTAGTTACACAATAATCAGCTTTTCACTGAATCTTCTTAATAGAAACTACTGATATTCAATGAAGCAATAAATTGAAGCAGGAAGATGAAAAATACAGAATCAAGTAGGGATTTCTTGAGACCATCAAGATCTGGAACCCATAACAGACTAGTGTTGGTGATCCAGCAAAAATGAAAACTGTGGGTATAGGCTTCATAAAAAAGTCAAGGTCAACAAGTACAGAGTTTCTGAACAAGTACTGTGGGTATAGGCTCCCATAACCCCTTTATCAAACTTATTGAAGCCAGTTATACTTATTCAATTGACCAAGTAAAAGATTCACAAAAAGGATTACTAAATGAACAGCTTTCAGGAGAAGAATACTTTTCACAAACACGAATATGAATACCTTTCCTTTCTCTGGGTATCCAAAACCATTAAATATTGGTATCAATTTATCAATAATTTTTTATTTGAAAATAAACTAATCCATACAAGGTACTAGTATGAATATACCCAGTCCCAGAGACAATTCCTTCAAAACAATCACAGTCAAAAAAAAAAAAAAAAAAAAAACAGAATGCAGAGAACATAAACCCTCATAATTGCAATAATCAGCCTTATTAACCCAATTACCCCTCTATTTTGAATAACCCCCAAGATCTAACACAAAGTTAGATCCTTAACTATAATTATTATTTTTAAATAGAAAAAAAATGCAGGAAGAATTAGAACCTTTCCAAGGGTGTAGGCAAGAGCAGCACCAGCAACACCAGCACCAACAATTATAATATCTGTATCATCATTGGATCGTAAATCACCATTGATAGAACTCTTAACACATTCATCTCGGATCTCATTGCTTTTATTCTTCTTTCCATTTAATTTTAATAAAAATAAAAATCCTAACAATGATGCTAGGATCCCTCCTAAGATGTACTGAATCATTCTATTCTTCTTCCAGTAAGAGAGAAACAAACTCTGCAATCAATAACAATGGAGAAAATACTAAAACAAGAAAGAAGAAGAAGATGACGAAGAAGATGACGAGGACGTTGTTGTCTGTCTCTCTTCTTTTCTCTCTTATCTCTTCTCTCTCTCTGAAATTACCTCTCTCTCTTTGTGATATTTGTACGTGTAATTTCAAAGACTGAGGGCGGATATCGTTTTTATAAATAATGTTAGTTGTCTCACAGCTCTAAACTGAGAGGGAAAGGTTCGGCTAACTTGCGCTTCTTTGCACAACTCACGTTTTTTTGGAGCCTAACAGTCCACCGTGGATATATATATGAAACTCAATACTTATTTTTTAAAATAAATAAATATTTGAGTGGCGGACCATGGACACCGGACCATGCTTATTGATTCCCTGGTAAGAGCAACTGCAACGGACGAGGAGAAGAAAGAGTAAAGAGAAAATTTACTCTTCAGTCGCCAAAAAACAGTCGCAACGGACGAATAAATTGGGAATGGGGCGAGTAACTGTACTGTTCGGGAGAAAATTTTGTCGAATTCCTATATACCCCTGCGCGCTGTTCTGATTTAGCGTTAACAATAGACGTTTTCGTACAATAACGTTTGCAAACACGGACGCAGCAGTTGAGAGACGCCTGATGATACGCTCACACAAGAATGCGTATGATGTAATGCTACACTAACACAACGCTCGTTGAAGAAACGCAAGCCAAATGAACGTCTGGTTGAAACGTTCCACTGAAATAACGCCCGTGTATCAGGCGGTTTGTTAACAAGACGCCGGACAACAAACGTTCCATTAGCAAACCGCCGATGAACCAGACGTTCTCTTTGGTCGACGCTTATACTTCAAGCGTTCCCACAGGATAGCGTTCTCATACAATAGCCTAAACGTCTGCTTACTAAAGAGTTAATTAACCCATTAATAAGTTATTACCACATTAGTCTATTTGTGAACGTTCCCTATAAGAGCGTTTGTGATTGTTAATTAACCCATTAGTTATTAACACATTAATTAATCCACTGTTAAATGAACGTTAATTAACCAATTAATTAACCCATTGTTAATTAACCCACTAATTTAAAGGAACGTATGTATATGGACGTTCTTAAGCGTTCACTTACATGAGCGTTTGTAATTGTTAATTATATGGACGTTCTTAAGCGTTCACTTACATGAGCCTTTGTGATTGTTAATTAACGTTAATTAAGGGAACGTTAATTTAAGGGAACGTATGTTAAAGAGTTAAATTAACCCATTAATAAGTAACATAGAATGAACGTTCATTTAAGGGAACGTTTAGGCAAATTTTAATATGAGCAAATTCCAGGTTCCTAACGTTTATGTAAGGGAACGTTTCATATATGGGCGTTTTTATAAGGGAGGGTTTGTGATTCGGCGTTTGACTGGGATGACGTCTGTGAGTAAACGTCTACACAGGACAACGCTCAGTTTCCATACGTTCCCATATGACTACGCTTGGATAAGAGACGCTACTTTGGGTTGACGCTTAAACATACGTTTGGTTAAGACAGCGTATGAGTCTGCAACGTTCAATTAGAAGTGCGTCTGGTTTCAGGCATATGAGACGCTCACCAAAATATGCGCCCAACAACATACGTTACACTACACGAACGTCCATGTCATCTAACGTTCATCTATAATAACGCTCAATAACAAACATCTGGTTAAAAAGGCGTGCGAGCATATTTAGGTCGAAAACCGTTGCGTTTAAAAAAAAACGAGCAAACAAATTTTCTCTTTACTCTTTATGATGCTCTCACCGTTCTAGTTGCCCTAAAGGACCATCTAAATCGGTTAATAATCATTATCAATTTCATTTTCTTACTTTTTTTTTTTTTAAATAGAGCGTTTGGATACTAAAAACAAAAGTAGAAGCTAAAAATATTGCTTTATAAAAAATAGAATGTTTTACTTTTGGAAGTTATATTAAAATTGTATTCTTAAACTAATCTCTAGTTTTTTAACTTAATTAAATTAAAAATTAACTTTCCAAGGTGTATCTAAGTATTTTCTTAGTAGACCTCAAATTATATTTTTACAGCTTTTATCCTCCAAATTTTGGTTACTTCGGGTTCCAATTGTTGAGGCATGCTTGTAGTCCTTTTGGACCTTCAAACAAGAAAGACTACGTTTATTAAGCTAAGTAAGACTACATTTAAGTTTAGTTTAGTATAATTGTGAGTTTTATAAAAACTTTTCTGATATGCGTTGTTGTATTGTGTTGTGTAAAAAAAATTTTAAGTGTTTGGTAAATAAACTAAAAGTTAAAACTGACTAAAAGTGTGATCAAATTGTGTTGGTTAAAATATCAAAATTAAACAAGCAAGCACGTGAAACATAGTGGTATTGTTAGGCTGATGGACTGCAAGATTCATATTCAACTTCCTGGTAGTGATATTTTTGTGAAAAATAAAATATGAAGTATGAACCGTGTGAATCTATCGAAAATCAGACCGAGTCTGTTTGAAAAAAAAAGAGTCTGGAGTGTGCGAGTCGACTCGATTTATTAGAAACTGAATAGACTAGTTTAAGTATGAATCATGACTCGCATATTCTAAAACTATAACTAGGATATTTGTAACATAAAACAAATCGCCAACCATAACACGACAAACAATGAGTTAGAATATTAATGATAATTACTAAAGTCCTAAAGATAAGCATTTATCAAATGATGGCATTAGCGATGAAAAATATGTAATACACTATCTTGGGATGAATGAGGAGATTCTTGAGATGCAAAACAAATTGTTGTAAGTAGAGAGTGACGGTCAATTTCTTTGACCTCCTAATGTTTTCCCTTTTAGGTCAAGTCATATAGGAATGCGTAAATTTTTCTACTTGCCATGCCACATGGATGGACAAATATGTTTCTCCATTATGGTAAAACTGAATTTTTTAATAAAATAATATATTTAGTTGTGTTTAGTGAAACTCTAATTAGAAAAGACTTATTTATATGTGTTTGGTAAGGTCCTTATAAAATTTTAGGTACAATATAATGTATATTTAGTGGAACCCATTATATAATAAAAATACATTGGAATAACTGAAAAATAGGAGAAAAGAATATAGTATTTAAAATAATAACATAGAGACAAAGACTTCATTGAGCGACAAAGTTTTTATCACTCAATTGAGTTTTTGTCATATGGGCAAACTAGCGAAAAAACTGTTTTTGCCCAGCCAGTTTTCCCAATTACCATGTCCATTGTGGTTCAAAATAGGCAAATTTGTTGGTTTGCCCATGCCACAGGAATTATTGTTGTTATAATCTTTTTTCTCTATTTTGTGTTATTGAATAGAAAACAACGACCGCTTTCTTAACCATTTTAGCATTATCATTACCGGTATGATTGTTGTTAGGATCTACGGAATGTCGGATCCATTCTGAATCCGACCACATAATATCGATATTTTCCCCACTTGACCACCTTTGAATGTAGGTGTGGGTTTTATCCTAAAAGGCCTTGTGCTGTATAAGGAGAGAGTCTAGCTATCCAATCATACTCCACCGTACAATTGTTATCCATATGATGCTACCCATCGAACATGATTACCGTCACTACGCTCCCTTGAGCCCTAGTCCACTTGAATTAATGGGTGTTATACACTAACTCCACCTTAAGCATTGCCTTGCCCACCTTGAACCCTGCTACACCGGAGTTAATGAACGACTGCACTAACTCCACCTTGATCCCTTGCTCACTTTGGGCCTTACCTGCTCCACCTTAAGTCTGGCTCCACCTTCGTCCTAAATCGGGTGACATCCATAACCACTTATCCGTTCGATTTTCGATAGTAGCCCCACCTGGGCTCTGATAGCAGTTGTTAGGATCTATGGACTGTCGGACCCACTCCGGGCCCGATCAACAGTTCCGATATTGTTCCAACTTGACCACCTTTGGCCGAAAGTGTGGGGTATTATCCTAAAAGGCCTCGGTGCTATATAAGGAAATAGTTTAGCTTCTTGATCTCTATATGGAACTCTTCTTACTCCATGTGGGACTATTCCAAACTATCCAATGTGTGTTTTATCTAGCTACACACACCAACAATTATTTTTTCAAACTCTTTCCAATTGTTATCTAATCTAATCGATAAAATATTTTGTTTCATGGACATGACTATAATCCATAATTTGTGTTTAAATTTTTTTTTCCATAACTTACTTAAAATCCAAGCTAAAAATATCCATGTAAAAAACTAAGGTTAGTCATCTGTTGGAATTTTTGATTATAAATTATATTAGGTAGTTAGAAATTTAAATTTGAATGAACTTGCGGATGGTTGTATCCATTCATATGAAATTTTTCATTTGAATTTGAAATTCTTCATCTCAAGAGATGTGACTCTTTATGAAAGAATTTCTCAAAGAGTTGTGACTCTTCATGAAAGGATTTCTCCAAGAGATGTGACTCTTCATGAAAGGATTTCTCAAAGAGTCACCTTTGAATCTAAATACACCCTACTCACCTTCCATTGCATAAAACAAGAAAAACAGAGAAAAAACGCTAGAAGAGAAGAAAAAACGCTAGAAAATTAATTGTATTTTTTTTTTGCTAATTTTGAGAGTCTAAAAGAGAGTTGTGCTACATCAATTCGCGTTCGTTTTTGCTATTCGTCAAAGTGTTGTAGAAGAATATCAAAGGTATTGTTGAATGTTGGAGGCATATGTCATTACATGTATCAGCATCTAGGGAAGGTCATTAAATGTCTTAAGTAAAAATATAAATCGCCTCAATACACCCAAGTAAGTTTTTTTAAGAATTATAGAATGTTCTTATCCTTTTATTTTTCTTATTTTTGTTGTGTTGGTTTAGGTAACCAAGTATTACAAGAATTGTAATACATAGACGAAGACCAATATTACAAAGTTATAACGAATTGGCAGAAATAATACACTGAAATCACACACAATATCCATGTGTAATAAATTTTTTTTATTATAAGAGAGTCTAAACATGTCACTAGCACAGTGGTAAAATCTTTGGGTGATGAGGTCGATGGCTTGAGTTCAAAACTCGTTAGCGCTAACCTTGTAGACCGATTTATAATATAAATTAGGTTTATGGATTTCAATATGGTATTTTAAGATTCAGAAGTAAACTCGTCAACGCCAACCTTGCAAGATAAGGTAAATCAAGTCCAGGAACTTTACCAAGATATCTTGACGATTTTTCTTCGTCGTTGTGGGGAGAGTTCTTCAAAATTTGATAACTGGTTCGTGGCTTGCTATTCTCGATTCAAAACATCAAAGATTTAACACGATGTCGTTTTAACCATACCCTAGGGATTTAGGGCATACGAGTTCGTTTGGATCTACAAGTTTATGGGAAAAATACTTCTTTTTTTAGGAGCATCTCTTATCAATGAAGAATACAATCAGATTAAATGGTCGGAATTGATTCCGGAATATACCATCATCTCTCCCTTCTACATAAACAAAAATTTGATATTTTTACGGTTTATTTTTTTCTTTCTCTTCGTAGTTTACTTGTAATTGATATCTTTATTTGTATTAGAGTTTTGATTATCTTGTATTTTGATGTTTTTGTTATTCTTGTAAGCGAACATGTAATCACTATTTTGATTTGAATGAATTGAAATATGTCGATTGTCCAAAAAATAATAATTGGGGTGATGTGTGGTAGCTCGTTTAGAGATTATTGGACGTTATAAGAGCAATTCCAGTGGGCATTGGCATTTTAGCCAATATGCCAAGCCGCGTGGATTGGCAAACTCGTTTTTAGGCAGTGGAGAGTTGAAAAATTATTATGTGGACCCAATATTTGTATAAACAAACATTTCTTTTAATTAGTGAGGTTCGTTTTTTATATAAACAAATAAATTTTAGTTAAGTAGGACCGATATCTATTTTAAAATTAATATATATATAAAATAAATTAAAATAACTAACTTAACTATATTTTAAATAAAAAATATTTCACTCGGCCTATGTTGAGCCGATCGTCTCAAATTGATTCGATCGACTCAACTTGAACCTCAATTGGCAAACCCCTTCAAATATCCATTTGCTAACCTAAATTTTAGATTTGTCCATCCTACTGTGGGTGGTAATTAACAAATTAGTCAATATACACCCACCCCACTCGAATTGCTATAAGGATGTCATTTTTTGTGTATAACCCAGTACGAAGCTCTTGTTTGTCCAGCGGGTTCTGAAAGTTAGGTTCATAAACTTTAAATCTTCCGTAGAACCATCTCACCAACTAACTAAAAAAAGCAATTGATTGTTTTGGAACAGACCATGCTAGTAAGTGTCTAAGTCAGCACCTCTCCCTGTATAAAGAGGAAGTACCACCAGTGGCGAATCCAGAATAAAAGTTCAATGGGGCAAAATCTATTCACGACGATCATAACTAAACGTATACCTAAATATCTTTGCCTGAAAACCACAAGTAAAGCTTTATTAAACCTCGTATAACCTTACAAACCAATGAGTCACATAAGCACACAATTCAAAAGCAAATACAAAACACTATAGTGTTATGGTAGAAGAAAAAACAAATTAAATCAAATATGATTACAAACACTATAGTATTACAGAAAAATGACCAGGGTAATAATCGAGCAACAATACTATAAAAAGATAAAGAAGGTAAGAAAGCTAAAAAAAACACTTAAATAGATGGAGTGTTATTAGTTTTCCACTTATCCTACATGATAATATTAGTTAAGCCGGCTTCCTTCCAGCATTAAAAACTTCTTCAAGAATCATAAATGCGTTACCACAAAGACTGACACTCAGTAGTATAGACAAGACATCAACTGGCCTACAAGGATTTTTTTCTTTATATTTGGCTATGCCACTAAGTCGATGGAAGAAGAAGATAACAAGTAATCCTAAATTCTAGGACGGTTTTATAGTTTGTGGATTTGGATATGGGAATGAAGTTGAAATTAGTTTTTAGAAATATGTGGGAGCATAAGGTTATTTTGAAAGAAAATTACATAGGATTTTTTTCTTTTTAAAAAACTTATGGGAACCGGTGACCCCAGTAGCCCCAACGTAGATTCGCCCCTGAGTACCACTTCTGTCCAGATAGGAAGTCGTAGCTAACGAAACAACCTTGCAATCCCATGGCCTCTTAAATGGTAGAGTATTAAATATCTGACCGTATTTTATTCTTTCTTTGATAGATATGCTCCGACTTTGATCGAAATTTAATTGTGTAGTTATTACTACACTAGCTAGGCCTTATTCTTGCCTACCTTATAATATTACAGATATAGAAAAATAATGCTCTCCTTTTCAACTTCATAATACGGTCGTACAAATAAGTCCATCACTCAATCACAACGGTAATGCTTTCAGCTCTAATTTTAGGCTAACCTTTTCTCCAGTTTATTGTAAATGTAAAAGCCTTCAAATTCAACCACAAATAAACGGAAGACTTAGATTCTTAATTTTCCATAAAATACATTACATTAAGCTGCTAATAGGGAAATAATTAATTTTGACATTAAGGGTTTGGAACACGAATTGAACTAAATAGAATCCAGAAGTCCACATGATGCGACATCACCAAAAAAACAAAAATGGTTTCTTTAAAACGATACAAAATATTTTCATACATGCATGCATCGCCGTCTTGTGCTTTCGCTTTACACCATTTCTACGGTTTTGTTTAAGGTTTGAGCAGTACTAGTGGGCAAAGATTGTTTGGTCTAATTGCCTTACTAATTGACCATTAGTTTTCTTTAAGAAGCTGTCTCTACTAGATCGCATCTGTTTTGTATCTAGTTCGTAGCGGGAAGAAACTCGTATAGAAATAAATGTTTTATCTTAAGAGCACTTGAACTGAGAGAGCAGGTAGAATTTCCTATAGTGGGTCGTTTTATCTTAAGAGTACTGAACTTGAACTGAGAGAGCAGCCAACCTGACAATCCAATTCCGATCAACAAAACTTGAAGGGATGGCTAAGTGGCTTAAGACATTGGTTTGCTAAATCAACATACAAGATTATTGTATCATGGGTTCAAATCCACTGTCTATGGAAGTTAGGTTATTGAATGCAGCATATTTCAAACAATTGACTTTTCCTAACTTACATTTATTTATAGACCTACTATAAGTCCACCCACATTATCATTTCTCCCAAACCTACTCAACTTTCCTTGCAGAAGCCAAGTCAGGATCTCTTGTTTTTTTGACTGAAAAAGATTAAAATTTTATTGAAAAAAGGAAAAAGAGAAATACAAAAAGAATATATTGGTAAGGGGATACATATAAGTCCTTGTGATTGCTTCTGAGGCCATGTTACGCACTTCAACTGATGTGAAGATTACCTCAGTTGGAAGGTTGTCAGTTTTTGGTGAGGTGATTGATACTCCAAAAAGTCAGGATCTCTTGTTGAATACAATTCTGTGAGATACCCACTATATCTCTCCTAAACAAATACTAACACTCCATATAACACGGCGACGAAACGTTTGAAGTTTAAACCACGCTGCCAAAACTACAGGCACGAAACAGCAGTATTAGTTTGGTGGATATATGTCACACGACTCACACCTGTTGAGAGGTTGTTGGTGCCAGGCTGCAATAGGTTAAGAAATGTGAATTCGTGGTGCCGTTACTCGTTGTGTTGTATCTGCAACAATAAAAATACTAAAACAAAAGATGTTAACGTTAATAAAATCTTTAAATGATATGCACGCAAAAGACAGAGTCACCTGCTCAGGAAATTGTCCTTAACACAATAGTCCGTGGATACTCCTCAAGAATGAGAGATGCTATACCTCCACAACGGATATGTGTCCAGGATAGAACTGTCCGTTATGATTGTATAAGCACAATACAAATCACCCTCAAACGAACTTAACATTAAGATAGTTACAGAAGGGAAGTAAACAAGCAGTGCGCAAAACAAAGCAGGAAGAGGGAAAAAGAAGGCAGGATAGTAGCCGCTACTGGTGTAAGTTGAAATGAAAAACTCAAGTTCTTTTTATAGGCGAAAAGATGAGAGAAATCAGCCAACCATCAATGAAAATAAAATTTATAATTAATCAAAAATTTATGTGCGAATTGATTAATTACTGGTAATAAAACGGTCAAGATTAATAGTCGCAGGGTCAGGCGCCCCCCATATTAAAAACAAAATTAAATTTAGTTTAAGTTCTTTAAGAAAATAATTTAAAATATTTTGTCGAAAAAGATAAGTCTTGGTTGACCCACACCCACACCCACACCCACACCTCGTCCCGGCCCGGCCCGAACGACCGGACGACGGCGGCGTGCGTGCTTCGGTGCGAAGCACCGCGTGTGTGTGAAATGTATGGTTGCACCAACTAGCCCATAGCCTAAGTCCTCTCCCATACACAAAAGTGTGTTAACCCCTAAGGGGCCTCCCTTAGATGCAAATTTCTAAGTAATATGGAGAGGTAACATCTTTAGTTTCTCCTATGTGGGACTAAAGTTTCATTCACAAATAGTGAACATGAGCTAGTATCCTTAGTGACCCTTTGGTCCTAAGCCCATTTTTTCCAAGACCAAGAAAAAACAATTAAGCCCATTTTTTTTTCAATAATCAAACCCATTTTCTCTAACAATCCTCCGCATGAATGAAAACCCGATGAAAATCAGAAATCAGAAAGCGAGAAATACCACTATAGGCAATAGGTGTCCATAAGGTCTTGAACCTTTGCTTAGTGAGAAATTACCAGACTACTTGATGGACAGTGAACGCGATGTCTTGAACTGCTATTGTTTGGTGTAGTTCATCAATAACTTCCACGCGTGATATCACTTTAGGTGTTGTCAAGTTCGTGGTGTTGTGTCCATTTTGGCCCTGGACGTATCCCGTTTATTATAATGCTTTAGAGAATCATCTTGATTCTCATAGGAAGTGGCCCACTTCCACATTCAGATAGGTGAGTTCCATCAAGAGTGTTTACTGCTACACCCACTTCAATCTTAAATTGAAACTATAAAACTCATTAAGACTTAATAAAAAGTCATCCTTCACATGCAGTCACACTATCACGTATACACCATAGGGAAGAGACAGAGAATGAAATTCTCTGATAATATTTCCTTTAGCCCACCACAAATTAGTTTTCTCATTCAAAACCTTGATCTTGGGATCTCCAGTCAGCAAGGTTGAGTATCCTTCATGGAATGTTTATTTAATGAGCTTAAGCACCATCCCCCTCGATGCACTACTAACTATCTCCTTGGACAAACCTTTCGTCAAAGGGTCCGCGATATTCTTCTCAGACCTCACAAAGTCAACAGAAATAACGCCAGTTGAGATTAGTTCTTTTAGGGAATTATTTCTTCTATGAATGTGTATAGACTTCCCATTATAGTTGTTGTTTTTAGCATTATCTATTGCAGCTTGACTATCACAATGTATAGATATAGCTGGCACAGGCCTATGCTAGAGAGGAACGTCTTCTAAAAACATCTTAGCCAAGCGGCTTCCTCTCCTGCTTTATCTAACGCAATAAACTCCGATTCCATAGTGGATCGATCTATATATGTTTGTTTGGAACTCTTCCAAGATACAGACCCATATGCTAGAGTGAAAACATATCCACTCGTAGACTTAGACTCCTCTGAGTCTGATATCCAGTTTGCATCACAAAACCTTCAAGGACTGCAGGGTATCTCTCATAATTTAAACAAAAGTTTAAAGTGTACTTCAAGTACCTCAGCACTCTAATAAGTGCATCCCAATGTTCCTGCCCCGGATTACAGGTATACATACTCAACCTACTCACAGCATAAGCAATGTACGGTCTCGTACAATTCATCAAATACATCAGACTTCCTATAACACGTGAGTATTCAAGTTGTGAAACTCCATTATCCTTATTCTTTTTGAGTCTACAACAAGGATCATACGGAGTACAAACAGGTTTACAATCAAACTGATTATATTTTTAAGCACAGATTCAACATAATGAGATTGACTAAGACTATATCCATTAGAATTTCTTCTAATCTTCATCCCTAAGATCACATCAGTGGGGCCTAAGTCTTTCATGTCAAAGTTCTCATTTAGCATGTTCTTTGTCGAATTAATTACATCCATGTTTGTACCAAGTATAAGCATATCATCAACATACAAGCATACAATCCCACATGCATCATTAACAATTTTAGTATAAACACACTTGTCATATTCATTGATTTTAAAGCCACTAGAAATCATTACATGATCAAATTTTTCATGCCACTGTTTAGGTGCTTGTTTCAAACCATAATTTTTTTTTTTCAGTTTACAAACTTTGTTTTCACAACCTTTCACTAAAAATCCCTCAGGTTGGTCCATGTAAATTTCTTCATCTAATTCACCATTTAGAAAAGTTGTCTTTACATCCATCTGATGTATCTATAAGTTACAAATGGCAGCAATAGCAATTAACATCCTAATGGAAGTAATTCTCGTAACAGATGAATTAGTATCAAAGAAATCTATACCTTCTTTCTGTTTATATCCTTTAGCTACTAATCTAGCTTTGTATTTTTCCACAGTTCCATCTACCTTACGTTTCCTTTTGAAGATCCATTTACAACCTATGGGTTTACACCCTAGAGGTAAATTTATAATTTCCCACGTACCATTCTGTATAATGGAATCCATTTCACTAATGGCAGATTCTTTCCACCATGGAGCTTCAGAAGAAGTCATGGCTTCTTTATAAGTCTGTGGATCAGTCTCAGCTAAGCAAGTTATGAATTCTGGCCCAAAAGATTTTTCAGTTCTAAGTCTTTTACCTCTTCTAGGCTCAAATTCAACTTCATATTCCTCTAAAGGTAACGTCTGACTGGTCGAAGGGACATCTAGGGGGATCAACACATATCATGCGAGAATCAGATTTCAATGGAAAAACATTTTTAAAAACACAGCATCCCTAGATTCCATAATAGTATTCACACCAATTTCAGAAATTTCAGAACTTACAACCATAAATGTATATGCAGTAGTATGTTCAGGATACCCTATGAAGACACAGTCAATAGTTTTGGGTCCTATCTTGGTTCTCTTAGGTGGAGGAATGAAAACCTTATCCAAACACCCACACACTTTAAAGTATGCATAAGAAGGTTGTCTACATTTCCATAACTCATATGGAGTTTTGTCTGATCCTTTAAAGGGTACTCTGTTCAATACATAGCAAGCTGAGAGGATGGTATCCCCCCACAAGTTTGCAGGTAATCCTGAACTAATTAACATGGCATTCATCATCCCCTTGAGGGTTCGGTTCTTCCGTTCAGCGACACCATTAGATTGTGGTGAATAAGGAGGGGTTACTTCGTGTATGATGCCGTGTTCTATGCAAAAATCTCCTATAGGAATTACATACTCACCACCACGGTCATACCTAACAGTTTTAATGGTAGCACTCATTTGGTTTTCAACTTCTAGTTTATACATCTTAAAGGCTTCTAAGGCATCATCCTTACCTTTAAGAAAATATATGTGACAGTACCTTGTACAATCATCTATAAAAGTGACAAACCATTTTTTACCACCTCTAGTTTGAACTGATTTCATGTCAACTAGGTCTGAATGAATTAATTCTAAGGGTTTAGAATTTCTTTGAACATTTTTTCTAAAAGGTTTTTTAGCATATTTTGATTCTACACATACTTCACATTTATGTTCACTATCCAAACTAAATTTGGGTATGCAGCCTATGCTAGCCAGTTTATGCATTGACTAATAATTTATATGTCCAAGTATACCATGCCAAACATTTAATGACACACAAACATAAGCAGAAGAGTCAATTTTATTTATTTCATCAGAGGTTACATTAAGTTTGTAGAGACCCTCAGTCTTATAACCCTTACCTACATAATCCTTACCCTTAGTGACAACGACTTTCCCAGATTCAAAAACAAGTTTAAAACTCTTATCATCTAAAACACCACAAGAAACAAGATTTTTGCAGATGTTCGGAACATGAAGAACTTCATTCCATGTGAGAGTCTTGCCAGAAGTGATCTTTAGCCCAACTTTTCCTTTTTTCTGCAAATTGTGCTGCAGATGAGTTACCCATGTAGAGTTTCTCCCTTTCCCCTAACTTCTGATAGGAGGTGAACATATATCTGTTTCCACAGACATGCTTGGTAGCACCAGAGTCTACCCACCAGTATCTCACATTGGTCACCTAATTAACTTCAGACACCCTACCAGAAAACTCGTTCTTTTTGTTTTCAACCAAATTAGCATTGTTTTTCTTATTATTAAAGTCCTTACGTTTTCTACAGTGTATTGCCATATGGCCAGGAGTTCCACCAACATAACAAGCACCTTTAATTTTACCAATGCCAGATTTGGGTTTCTGAAATATACCTTTCTTGTGATGACTGGGCTTAGGGTTGTGTTTGATGCTCTCACCCTTTCAGTATTGGACTTGTGTTCAATTACATGAGCCTTGTTGGACATGTCCCTTGCATAAGATACATTCTTGTCTTTGGAGCACAATAATTCTTCCACTTGAATCTTCTTACCCAAATCAACCATACTGACTTCACCAGTTTCATGTCTCAATCTACGTTTGTATTCGGACTAGGAAGACGGTAATTTCTCAATCACAGCAGACACTTGAAAAGTTTCATCTATCACCATGCCTTCATCAAGAATTTCATTGATAATACGTTGAAGTTCAAGAATTTGATCAACCACAAATTTTAAATTCGATATTTTATATCCCAAGAACCTAGCTACCAAGAATTTCCTACTTCCAACAGTTTCGACTTGGTATTTTGCCTCTAAAGCATCCCATAAATCAAAAGCAGAAAAGTTGTCTTTTGCATTATAAAAATCATACAGTGTATCTTCTAAACAATTCAGAATATGATTTTTAACCATATAATTCTGCCTAACCCAACTTTCCAACTCCTTTTCATTTCCAGCATCATTCACACCCTCATCAAAAGATTTCAGAACAAGTTCATCTAACATATGAAAACTCAGAAAAATAACATATTTGATTGTCATCTTTTGAAATCCTTCCCACAGAATTTTTCTGGTCTGTCAACATCATTTTTACCCATTGTTATAGAAGAAGTATATTGTGTTAAGATTGTTGTATCTGCAACAATAAAAATACTAAAACAGAAGATGTTAACGTTAATAAAATCTCTGAATGATGTGCACACAAAGGACAGAGCCACCTTCTCAGGAAATTGTCCTTAACACAATAGTACACGGATACTCCTCAAGAATGAGAGATGCTATACCCCCACAACGGATATGTGTCCAGGATAGAATTGTCCGTTATGATTTGTATAAGCACAATACAAATCACCCTCAAACGAACTTAACAACAAGATAGTTACAAAAGGAAGTAAACAAGCAGTGCGCAAAACAAAGCAGGAAGAGGGGAAAAGAAGGCAGGATAGTAACTGCTTCTGGTGTCAGTTGAAATGAAAAACTCAAGTTCTCTTTATAGGCGAGAAGAGGAGAGAAATCAGTCATCCATCAACGAAAATAAATTTTAAGTTCTTTTTATAGGCAAGAAGAGGAGGGAAATCAGCTAACTATCAATGAAAATAAATTTTATAATTAATCCAAAATTTATGTGCGAATTGATCAATTACTGGTAATAAAATTGTCAAGATTAATACTTGCCGGGTCAGGCGCCCTCTCATATTAAAAACAAAATTTAATTTAGTTTTAAATTCTTTAAGGAAATAATTTAAAATATTTTGTCCAAAAAGATAAGTCTTGGTTGACCCGCACTCGAGCCCTGCCCGGATGGACAGATGGACGGCGGCGTGCGTGATCGCTGCGAAGCGCCGCGCGTGTGTGAAATGTATGGTTGCACCAACTAGCCCATAGCCTAAGTCTTCTTCCATACACAAAAGTGTGTTAACCCCTAAGGGGCCTCCTTTAGATATAAATTTCTAAGTAATATGGAGAGGTAACATCTTTAGTTTCTCCTATGTGGGACTAAAAGTTCATTCACAAATAGTGAAAATGAGCTAGTTTCCTTAGTGATCCCTTGGTCCTAAGTCTATTTTGTCCAAGATCAAAAACAAAACAATTAAACTCATTTTTTTTTTCAATAATCAAATTCATTTTCTCTAACAGGTAGTTAATAGGACGAGATTATTTTTACACTTCTAAAACCACAAAATCAATACTCTTTTGCAAAGGTGTCAAATGTATTTGTATGACCAGTCATGGCTTTGAGAGACTAAAGCGAGCCTTTTTTTTTTAATGGCTGCTATACCTGGCAGATTTTTGCTAACAGGGGATCAACGAATATAGGATGCCTTACATGAAAAATACTGGAACACCCTTAGTAAGTGACTATCGCTTCTTTGATATAGTACGTATTTTTACAAAATTCAATTTGTTTCGATTTTTTCTTTTAGAATTGCTGGTTTTTATTTTTGCTAAAAAAATCAGAATAATATATTTGATTGTGTTCTTCCACGAAACCAACTGAATCTTATTTTATATTTTTTTTGTTTCATGAATAATGTAATTTCATCGATCGGTAGATGTTATTGAGATGTAATGTAGCTACAATAAGAATTCATAACCTAAGAATAGATGTACCAGTAGAAAGAACTGTTAGTTAAATGTTGGATATTTCATGAAATATTTGTTTATTTTGCCGGTTTTTTGTGAAAAAAAATGATAGATATAATTTTCTTATGTTAATCGGTAAAGAATTGATATTGACGAGCTTTAAAACTCAGATAACTGATATCATCACTCGACGATTTTATTACTGTACTATAGTGATATCTACATACATCATGTAATATTAAACAGTGGATATGAATTCTTTTTTGGAGGTCTAATTTTTATTTTATTTTATGCAAAGGCCCTGAAAAACGATGTCGATCTACCTCAACAATTGGTATAAGCTAAACCGGGAGGTAGACCAAAACATAGCAGCAGAGTTTTTTTTTTAACCAATAAACTAAGGAAAGAATAAAATCATTCTAAAAATATGATTTAAAAATAAATTTACAGGCTACCAGACTAGAACTGAAAGAAGAGATATCCTAAAAGAGGGCATACGTATGTTGGTCATTGGTAAAATTTCCAACAGTAAATTGGTCATTGGTAAAGTTTCCAGCAGTAAATTGGTCACCTAATTTTTTTGCATCACTTTCAAGTATTATATCTATTTTTTTAAAGCATTTTTAAGTATTATATAAGTGAGCTTTAATTCTATTATTTTTTAACAAAACATCCCATATAGCACGAGCCTGAACTTTAATCGGACAAAAGTATAATTTTCATCCCAATAAAATACGGATCATCGTTGTTTCTAAATACCAACCTTTAAATTGGTCAAAATTAGACCGACCATTCGTTTTGAACAAAATGTAAGTATTAAAAAAAGCAAATAACTCTTTCTTTACTATTTCCTAATTGAGACTAGCGTTCGTTTAAATGGGTAACTTAGACGTAGAGGCCTAACGAAGATGCCCAACAACTACTTCGTTATCTGATAAAAAAGCATCAAACAACTAGTGGCACTAGGCAACATGTGTAGTCAGGATTGCATGCTAGCCGCGTGACATTATGTATACAGTCTTAAACATGCATTTTTCTTATTTTTGTACCACGTTTTGGACGATTATTAGAAAATGGTTAGTGCTTCTCACGTGTTTAGATTTATGTTTAAAGGTTTTATCTTACACTTGAAAGTGTTAAATCTCCCTTAACCCTGAACTCGATTTGAGAAGACTATCTAGAATGGTAAAAAATTTACGCCAGTATCGTGGGCTTTATTCAAGATTTTACTGTATGGGGTGGATTTTTTTAATAAAAATAAAATAGTAAAGTCATCTCTGTCCTGCAGTAAAAGCATAGAAATAATAAAATTTTATACATGCTATTGATCCAGTATTAAAAATATAAAATTTATATTTTATATTCCGTAAGAGAATTAAAATATCACTCCTGCTATAGGCATCTCTCACTGATCCTGCAGTCTCTTTGGAAGTACACATATAATATTAGAGTCTCATCCGACAGAGCTTCCAATATTTTACACACAATATTAGTACTGTACGACTCAGTGCTTACTCCTTTATAATAATTGGACAACTCCTAGGTGGATTAATCACTAGTATAGAGCAATATTGTCCTCAAAACATCACTGGTGTTGATTGCGATTTCTTCCCAGATGATCTCTGACTATACAAAATAAATATCCAGAACACATCTTTGTTCCCGGGTGGATACCAATGCTCCTAGATAAATTATCTGCTAGTATAGAGCAACTTGATTCCTCTCTATATTCCCCGGTTGAATTCCTAGAGTGACTTTATATCGATATTCAAATCTTAATTGAATAACACTGATTTATCACAGTGCATGACAAGTTGCGCACGAATGCACTAGGTCGAAGCATCACATCTTTGTGTAAACACCAAGTCGTTGTTGCACCAAATGCAAATCCAAAGCTCCAATTGAACAACCCCTAATATTGGTCGAGCTTGAATTACACATCTCCAATATTGGTCGCACTAAAATCACAATATTGGTCGAAATACAACGAAACCCTAACATTGATCAACACCTAGTTTCTGACTTATCATCATAGTCACCTTGGAAAAACGTAGCAATGAGTGTATAAAGGGGAAACATGTACTAAACAACATATGTTCCCCTATGTGTCTACTACAACATACTAAAAGGGCATCCCATTTCGAGTGACGGTCTAAGAGATATGGCCTAAACCCTAGACGAACTACAAGCTGAAAACTGTCAGAATTTTAGTTAAAAATTCCTGGAAGGTTGCTGTTTGCTCCGTTTGACGGCCAAAACGAGCTCTAAGCCTAAATTCTTTCACTGTAGGAGATAACTAGCGATTTTCCGATTTCAAAATTGGGTTGGATCATCAAAAACAGACATCGTATGAAGAATCTACAACGTTTTTACTAAAGAGCATCATGTCTGGATTTTTCGGGCATATGGGCTAACACCCACGGGTGTATGATAGACACATTTTTGTGTCTAAATTGTTCTCAATTCACTATATTGATAGTGCTCAGTTTTATACTTATTGTGTTATTTTATGTGTTTGTAGGTATTTTTGGGAAATAAACATTTATGAAAAAATTGTCTCAAAAAGTTATAAAGGCACCCAGAAATTACTAAAGGCACCCAGGATAGTTGATAAAGGCACCCAACTTTTGGATATGGACACCCCTTCTCCTTTGATTTGAAACTGAAAATGGTGGGAAGAATTCTCTTCACGTGAGAGAGTAATCTGAGTAGTTTTGGGTTCCTATTTTTATGGGAATGAAACGAGTATTAGATATCAAAACAAGACTCAACGATAAAAAGAGGTTGAAACACGTCATACTGAGTGTTTAAAGCCGAGAAAATAGCCAGAAAATTAAGTTTGCTGCCGGAAATAAGTTTCACGCCCTGATTTAGATAAACACAAGTTGTAGAGATCTGTTTTGGAGAATATCGAGTCCTGATCGACTTAGGAGGATTGGTTAGGGTTTACTTGACCTATAAATAGTGAAGACAAGGATGAAAAATCAAGCCGGAGGTCGGGAGAAAAATTCAGGGAGGCTTCCTATTCGAGGGAAGAAGAAGACAGTCGCAAATACTGCTGCGTTCACCTTTCTCTTTACAGCACTGAAGAACTGTTGCTCTTTATTATGTCCTGTAGCAACACATAATCAATCCAGAACCGTGACAAGCTTCTCCATGCAACGTTTATAAGCGTTGCAATTTCGCCGTGTTACATTATTTTCTTGTTTTTCTTCTTTTCAAGCACTTTTGAGGTGTGTTTATATCCTTTGAGAGTGTTTTGAGCACCATGAGGTAAACCCATCACTGGGATAATGGAGGAAGCCATATTTCATGAATGGATGGTAACTATTTTTGATTCTTTATGACTTTTGCGTTAATTTTAATTTCATTTATGATTTTTTCTAAATAGTTGTGATTTTGTTTGATGGTGTATGCTGGGACTTAAGAGCTTTTGATGCGCCATGCTTACGATTTACAGTTAATATTTTAGAAATCTACTTTTGGTAAAGAAACAAAGTTAATAAAAGAGCTATAGTTGATTAAGAATCATTGTAGAAATCACTCAAAAGTGATTTTGGTAGAATCCTGCGTCTCAGTTCTTCCCATTATTGTTACAATCTTTTACAAAAATTTGCTAGTTTAAGTCAAAATTAGGTCTAAAATGAATCTTCATAAATCTCGGTGAACGAACAAGTTTTACGACTTTTCTAAAACGACAAGTGTACATAACAATAATGGTCTTCGAAGCAACAAGCTTTCAAAAGCATATAAGACTTAAGAGAAAATAGGTAGAGAGAATAAGAAATACTAAAAAATATAAAAGAGTCGCGGGGCCGGCACCAACCGGCCGACCATCCCTTGGCCGATCCTCACTCTTGTATTTTTTTTTTGAGTTTATTACTTTTATTCTAGGGTTTCGTCTTCCTATTAAAACCCCTTTGCTCCTTCTACCAAAGCTAATTTTTTTTCAAATAACTGCAAAGACCAAATAGGTGCGCACAACAATATAGAATGGTCCCGCAACCATCTAATATATTAAAATATTATTATTTTAATATTTCCAAAATTTTGGTTTTCATTTTAATTGGTTTATTACACCAATATTATTACCAAATATATATCAAAATATTGCTAGCGATTATATGATACGCGAAGCATGGTGTCGTAACTACCAAATTCATGTTTTGCTAAACTCGTGTTACACCAATTTTGGTTGGTCCCTTTACCACCAAATTGGTCGGTCCTATTATCACTCTTTGATTGGTAATTTCTCTACTTTGTTACTTGAACCATTTGACTATAAGACGAAATTAAATATTTTACAATTACTAATACTAGCACTCATACAAGGCTAGTGCTCATACAAGACTAGCACTCACACGAGATTGGTACTCACATGAGATTGACACTCACACGACTTCAAGGTCATACGAGTGTTATTGTTGCCTCAACTGACTTAATTATATGCCACAACTACCAGTGTCAATATCAATCAGACTCTTAGACACTAACATCATTGCTTGTCTCAGCAACATGTTAGGCTCATCAATATGCTAAGACTAACAGTCTAGCTAGGTCAACAAATGATCAGATAATACACGTCTATAAAATAGACTCAAACATGCACGAGACATCAATTATGTCACATGTGGTGATATTCACTAGGGTTTTGGTATGGCAGCCTACAATATGTGCGATGTAGCAATACAACCACGAGGAGAAAGTACAAAAGTCGTGTCATTAGTTGAAGGAATAAATGTAATAGTGGTCGTATAACTGTCAAGTCCCACTAACATAATGGAATTGGTTTTCACCAAGATATTCACTTCTCTACTCTTCCACTTCGCTGCAATTGTCATTACTTACGAGATCAATGTGTTAACTTCCACTGCTATAAGTAGGGTCTCTAACCTAACGACAAAGGACAAGAATTTTATCTCATAAGAACAAGAAGGACGATCACAAAGCCATCATCTTAGAGATTCTCAAAAAAACTTAGACTTCTGATTTTCGTCTTCATAGCAGTTCAACACATCTTACCATCACTGGCATCCAATTCCATTGATCCCAATACCTTCTTTGCTTCCCTCCCTACAGATCAACCCTTTTCCTTCCTTTGTGACCGAAGCGAAATTGTAACGGTCATTTCTTGATTTAGGCCAATTTCGTACATATTGATCTTGATGCGTGTTGTAAGTGCAACAAATTAATATATTTTCCACTATTTAACTAGTAATATAGCGATAGTAAGGATCGTTCCTGTAAAAAGTTGTGTAATTGAGATGTTATTTAGATTAGCAACTATAATAAAAGTAAATACGAAGGGGGGATTGGTTTAATTAAGTAAAAGAAAAATAAAAAAGAATAATAATAAAGAAATAATGATTAAGGAGTCATTCGTCGTTACCAAACGTTAACTCAGTAGTATACTTATCTATCTTTAATTATAATCATTCATCACCAACCATAGAATAGCGGGTACGCGTACCTATCCTCAAAATTCCATATATCACTTGAAAACAGGTATGCTTAGACACCAGATTCTATTCGTCTGAACCGCCAAGAAATACGCTCTTAAGGTGTAACTCAGTCGAACGCTTTAGGGTTTGTGAATTTAGCTTTGATCCCAACAGTTAAACTCAGTACGCTCGGTTCACTTACTGGTGTTGTCTTCATACACGATTTCTTCACATAATCCCTCTGCAAGGTATCATGTTGTCTACTTGTGTTAGAGATGCTCGATATTACGAACCGCTCAACTATCTACTAGCATTAGAATGATCAATAGAATAATCCAATTGTAGACTTGAATAATCTAGAAATCAATCATAAACCCTAGATATAGTGAAAAAAAAAACGATAATGATTAAAACTTCAAATAAACTTGTATAACTAATAAAGCTTTACGCTTTGAACATTGAATTCATCCGTAATCAATAAAAACTAGCTACTCATGTTACAAGAAAGAAAAAAAGAAATAACATGGTTTCCCCTCCTAAAATATGAAATAAAATCTCTCTTCTCTCCTTGTTTATGTAAAACCTTAGGTCTAACTCTCTATGTATATAGTGATCCCCAAAAATAATTAGAAAAGTCTCTTAAATAGATATCCCAAGTTTTAAAGGTGCACGTGCTAAAATCCCGATCATACTAGGTTTTAGAAACTAAAAAATAGCATAAAAACCCATAAAAAAATACCTAGCTCTCGTATCTAGGGATGTACATGGTATAGTATAAACCGTAAAACCGCACTGTACCATATTGTTTAAGCCTAAAGCGAATTCTACCATCTATCCAATGGCTTGGCATGGTTTTAATTTTGTGAAAACCGTTGATCTTGGTATGGTTCTGGTTTAGCACAAAACCAAACCGAAAAAACGTTGGTAAAACCGTTAATATTACTCACTAGATTATTTCATTTATGACCATTAGAATATGACATAACCTAATTTATTCCACTCCCTTCTCTTCACTCTTTATTTCAATCTTTTTATTTTATAATTAGTTGTACCGTGGAAGTTTAATCCCGAACAAGATAATACTGAATTTAGTCAATCAAAATTAACTCCACACTCTATAAACAGAAACAATTTCATCATTTAATTATTTGTTTACAGGTGATAGCACTAATGAAATATCATGTAGATACTCATTAAGAAGTATACACTACGACAAACTTTTCTAACCGTGTACGATGCGTGAATTATAGACGGTTATTGTGACTCATGTGTATTAAATACTAATATTATTTTTATTTATGAAAGACCAATGGTTTTTGAGAAATAAAAACTACTACCAACCCCATATTACATGGATCTTAAACAAAGAAACTCCACAAATTGGATCCTTCACTCCTACCCCTATACTTTAAAATTTTTGTTACTCCTAGACCCAAAACTTTAGAATTCAGAGCTTACTAGTAAGATTTTTACTTTCCATAATTTTATAATACCAAGAATTCCCATTAGTGTATATATATGTAGTGAAACTAAATATAGGTTTCATTTTCTTTTTCACTTTCTCTTTCGGGTATGATGAATTTTAGGGTTTGAGATCAAAAGATATCGTCGATAGTGATATTCTACGGAGAACATGAAAACAATTGCCTTCAAATAATTTTATATGGATCTCCACTTCATTCAACGATTAGCTCTCCAATAAGTATGAAGATTACTTCGAAGTCAGAAGGTTAATTTCTATATTCGATGAGATCAGTTCAACAACAAATTGGAAGAAAAAGATTAGTTTATCATCTCTATATTCGATTCTATTAAAATCTTGTTATGTTTTTGAACAAAAATGAACTTCTAAATAATTGATTTACGGTCCCAAAAATCTAATTAATTTGATTTCACTTCAAATTTTTAATTTGATTTGGGATCATAGTTTAGATCTATAATCCTCTTATCATTCTCTTCAGTTTGAACTAAATTTTTCAATTTTTTTTTTTTACAAAATTTCTTTATTAGATTTTTGGATGCCTTAATTTTAGATTTTTTATTCAACTGAATCCTTCTAATTTGCAATCAGAGGTTAGATCTGCAATCTTCTTATCATTATTGTTTCGAACTAAAAATTTGATGGAGAAAAAAAAAGAAAATATTTTTGGGTTCTTCATTGAGATTTGGTTGATTTCTCAATCTTTTATCCATATCAAAAATCTAACTTTAGATTTGCAATAAGCGGACCTTAATTTATATTACCCATCTTATCTTTTCAAAAACTAAGTAATCTGAGTATTTAACCTGATTTGAATTTTGTTTTGGTCAAGAATATAATCATTTCTTTCCGTAATTTATAGATCTAGTATTCGATTTAATGAAGTTTCTACACGGATTATTGAAACATGTGTACTAGAAGTAAGCATTTGAAGGAAGTTAGTGTTAAATGTTGGTTTCTCTTAATTTTATTGATTATTGATTGTTATTTGTGCATACTCAAATTGAATCTATGTTATACATGGAAACACTGGGAGGTTTCTATAGTGAAAGATAAATATGATATGTTAAATTTTAGTTGAACATGCTTGAACATGCCTTATAATGTATATATGATTGTTTTCACTTTGTATGTATTCTAATTTATGATGAAAATTCGCTTAATTGTTGAAGATCTAGAGTTAATCTGGTATTGTTGCACCATTTTGCTTTCTTGTGACTGATTAAATGCTTTTAAACAGATAATTGAACTTTGGTTGTTGATGTATAGGAATGAAAAATTGAAATTTTATCTTTATGTTCCTTAGTTAGAGCTTAGAAATTGATTATTGAAGTAATTTTGATCATAACATGCATATGACTCGTGTACTTGGCAGTCATATGCATGTGTAACTGCCGATTACACAAGTCATATGGATGTGTAACTGCCGATTACACATGCATTTTTATATGTATACCAGCCACATGCATATTTTTATGTGTACTAAGTCACATTCATAAGTATGCAGTTACATGAGTGATACTTTCTAATAATTTTGTATACTTTGTGGCTTGTACAAGTTTTTATACTAGCTTTCTTTAGTATGATAGTATTTTTACTGCATGACAGGAGGTTGTTGTGAAGAAGTTCCTTGACCAAGACCTATGTGGTGATGCACTGGACCAATTCAGATGTGAAGTAAGCAACTTATCAAATTATAGGTAAGAAGGAGGTTTAAGTCATATGCATGTGTAACTCTTAATTACACTAGTCAAATGCTTGTGTAACTCCTAACTACACATGCTAAAATGAAAAAATTTAGTTAGTTAGGAAGATGATGTGACTGAACCAAATTATGCTGGCTCGTTGTTAGATTGTAATGGTCGTAATGTTATATTCTTGAAACCGTAAATCTAGTAATTTTCTATGGATATATCTAAGAGCACCTGTATTTGGTGACTTCAAGATGAGTTAAGAGATGTTGTGCTACTTGTTTTCGCAAAGAAACATGATCTGCCATGTTGAAATTACTGACAAACTGATATACTTTCCAAATAGTTTTGGTGCATCTATTATAGTTTTGTTAAGTTTAAAGTTTTGGTTCTGTGTAATTATTCTTTCAGTATCGTTGGTTACCAAGAAACTGATTATGCACTATTGTGTGTACTGCTATCTAACATAGTGGCGGTGTTTTTGGAGTAGGTGGATAACTCTTTTGATTAGTGATTGAAATATTATATAGTTAATATAGTGTACATGCCAGGTACACAAGTAATATGCATGTGTAACTTCTAAGATGCTAAGATAAGTTTATCAAGTTCCTTTCTGTGATCTTTGTTGTTTGCCTTACAATTGTTCTATAATTTTGGTTTTTTTTTATCCAACCTAATCCCATGGATATTTATTTTTTTGCAGTAATACAAGCAATTTGAATCGAGCAAGACAATAAAAGGAAGACAAGAAGGGAAGGCAACATTTTTACTATAGGATGTTATGGCTTATTTCTAGGATTTCGTTTTACATATCTAGTGTTTTGACTCGTTTATTGTGTTCAATAACAACCAATTACTATAATTAATAAACATAGAAATTATTGTAAATGAATATTAAAGAAATACATGTATTTTTTGTATTTTTCTTTTTGATGTGTAATTGTTGTAACTTCCCATTACACATGCCATATGGATGTGGAACTTCCATTACACATGCCATATGGATACGTAACTTCTGAGTACACATGCATACCGCATGTGTAACTGTTTCACACCATATGGATGTATAACTAATAAATACACATCCCATATGTTTTTGTTGGTGGTGGAGGTTGGAGGCGGCGGTGGTGGTCGGTGGTGGTGGCGACGGCGGTGGTAGTGGGTGACGCTGGTTGTGGACAGTGGTGGTGGGGACATCATTTTACTATATTTTAATAGTTTGGACTTATATTTTTCTTTCTTTTAATTAGGGGCTTGACAATATACATAAGGGTATGGATGCCTTTTAATAATTTGAGCTTAAATTTAAACTTATTTTAATTAAGGGATTGATATGATGGGTAATCCATGGGTGGGGCATTAGCCTAATTTCAACCAATGGTTTTACACCGAACCGTTTATGAAATGGTTTGGCACGGTTTCAAAAACTTAAAAACCGTTACTCATGGTTTTGGTTTCATCCAAAAACGTACCAAACTGTACCATGTACACCCCTACTCATATCTGCCTGGCTACCTGACCCTCCGAGATTTTTATCTTTCACGATGGCATAACCCTCCAAGATTTATGTCTTTCTCGATGGCCTGACCGTCCAAGGCAATTCTGAACTTTTTTTTCTCATAACTTCTTCATATGACGTCGGAATGACCTCATTCTTTCGTTGTTGACTTCGTTTATTCGTTCTCTTGAAATCCTGGATTTGAAAAAGTTACACTTGGCCTTTGACTCTTTTTCCTTTGTAGCACTTCTTTTCTTGCACAATTAAGTGTTGATTTACTTTTTTTGGATGATTCTACCTACTAAAAGAGAAATAAATAAAAAAACCGTAATATACAATAATTCACAAGAGATTAAGAAACATGAAATAACACTCAAAATATATAGAAAATATGCATTTATCAGATCTCTCAAATCTAAAAAGTACTTCTACAATACAAGTATTTAGGGTTTAAACGATTTTCTCTTACTAGAATCAGCCTACTCCATTGTTTTCCCCTTTTTACCCTTTAATCGTTTTTGCCCACAAACACTTACCTAATTTAAGAATGACTCTTATGGAGCTTACCAAGCTCTTCTCAGCTCTCGATCCACGTTATCTTGGGAAGCTCTTAAACACAGCAAAAATTCTTCATTTGGATTGTAGACGGATAATTGATATGGGCATAATTTATACATATTTATCGCCTAGTTTATATTCTATAGTATTTATACTTATACTATTTTTATTTGTTTACAAGTTTATCGCATAATACCTAATAGTACAAGAAAACGTGGCTTGATCGGTTATTTTATAGATGTAGCAAAGCAAATGGGTGGAAGAAGTGAAGTCAACAGGACTACATGAGCAAAATTGTTAAGAGGCAGATTTGGTGAAGCACGAGGTGCAGTACAAAAGAAGAAAATAGAGAATCCTGGACGTGGTAAAAGGGAGCGCGAGACTTTCTTTGGACATCTGGGAGTTGGTGAGAAAAGTCTGACGTAGTGATCTTTTTGCGTCAGAATGTAAAAAGAAAAGCGAAAACTAAAGGTAGACCAAAAATACTAGTCTATATCTAGACCAAGGCATTGTTTCAAGGAAAAAAAAACTTAGTTGGAACCTACATGTTCAGAAAAACACAACACCCTCCTTAAATCCTAGGGTGGTGGGAGGCGCCACATCAGCACCTACGGATAGACTAGCACTTTTGGTCTACCTCTAGTGGCTTCGAAAGAAAATAAAGAGGAGTACGTGGACGTACATGGCAGAGGGGACAAGGTCAAGAAAATAAGAAAAAGAGCAGGTGGTACGTGGCAAAAGATATTAGGATGGGAGAGAACCGAGAATGAAAATAGTATAAAAGAAAGAGAGGAAAAAAAAAGAGAGTTCGGTTGGGAGGAGGTTTTCTGTGGAGTTTTCTGGGTTGGAGGCGGACTGAAAAGCTAGTTCATGAGATACACGAAAGAGGGTTGGTGGCTGTGAAGGAGGTGGTGGAGTTGAAAGGTGTACTTGTCTTAGAGACAAAGTCTGACAAGGTATAGTGAAAGAAGAAAAGGTCTATTGG
>JAJJMC010019063.1:4914310-4938113 GCA_023531435.1 Papaver californicum
TATCTTATTGTTTGATAGCCCATGCTTGGATTGAATTCTTTGATTGGTTATGCTTAGGATAGAACTTGTATTTAGTTTCGTATAATTTTCTCACTGATGCAATTTGATAGTGCATGCTTGGGTTTGTCATTTGATGTGTTATGCTTAGGGTATACCAGTGATATTTGCGACTCTATATATATAATATGTTATGTCGATAGAAAGGATAATAAATAAATATTTTGGAATTACGTTTTATTTCAGTAATTGAATAGAAATAGTGGCGGATACTACATACTCTCGTTACCGGCTCTTCTATCGTTTTTACTTTACTAGTTTAGTTCATTTGAATTCTAAAAAAATCAAAACGCATTATTTCTTGTTAGTTCGTTAGAGATATTAATTACAATATTTTCCAGCTTCCTGTGGGTTCGACACGTACTTGTCGCTTCTACATTGTAGACGTCGTGCGATTGCAGTTATTTTATATATATGTATTCCAAAAACCTCAATTTATCAATTTTTGGCACCGCTGCCGTGGAGCGTTTGTGGAATATTGTAATTAGTATTTTTGATTTTCTAATCGTAGTTTAGTTTTTTATTGTATTTATTTTTTTATTCTGTATAACACTTTTATTTTTATTTTATTTATAAAAAATTTAGTTCCATTTGAATTGTTTTGTGTTTTAGAATTCTATTTCAGGTAACTTTTTGAGGATGATGACTCCTTCCCAGGAGACGTCATCTGAGATGATGATTGGGGAATATATGTATGGGCCACAAATATAAGGAAGTTCTTTCTTATAATCGTTTCAGGTATGGAAGTTCAAATCCACGTCATTTCGAGGAAACAAGGTATGATGAGGATTTTGACCAGAAAATGCCTAGATTGGAACAAAGATTAAGAATTCTTGAATGTCAAATGTTATATGCTGATGATGATCAGTTTTGTAGTAACTCTCAATCCAAGACGGAATACATAGATGATACACATGATAACTTTGAGGATGATAGTGTGGATGATTTTCCAATTTCCATAGATGAATCTATCTCACACGACCATTCAGCCAACTTAGAGGTTGTTTTTAAATTCCTGACTTTCAGAAGTTACCTAATTTAGAGTTAGAATTGTGTGCTTCTAAAATTTTGTTGGATTACTTTGCATCTAAGTACCCAGAGTATTTGCATGTTCCTGACATCGTGCATGAACCAATTGATACTTTTCCAATCCCAATAGTATCCCCATATTTTATTTTTTACGCACTTCCATGTGTAGTAAAAACTTGGTTTGGGGGTAATCCTCTGTTTTTGGTAGTTTTACTGTCTCCAAGATGTAATAACATAAGTGTGAAACTGTCATTTGTAAATACTGTATTTTGGGTTGATCCCCAAATTTTAAGGTTGTTAGTTTATGGGGATCCTTTTTGTGCTTTCCAGTAGGTAGATTTTTTTATTTTTTGCTTGTTTTTCTTACACTTTCTTTAGATTTTTTTTATTTCCAGTGTTCTTTGTTATTACTATCGTTTGATGTATATTACATATATTATTGTTTTTCTTGCGTCAATCAGGTGAGACGTTCCAATCCCTTTTCTTTGATTTATATATGTCTCCTATTTTTATATATTTATATATTACATCCATTCTAGGTTGTATGGTTTGAAGCATTGAGGACAATATTGGATTTAGGTTTCGGGGTAGAGTTTCTGAAAATTGATGATAATAAGAAACTTCAAAATTTAGAAACTTGTAAAATATTCAGGATGACACTAACCATTCTAGGTAGATGGAAACATAGCTCTTATCTACAGGAATTGGCATGCCAGCTAAATGGTCTATTCATATTCGAATACGTAACACATGTGTTAGAAATAACATGATAATCATTGAACAAGCATATCTCAGAATCATCATAACCATATCACTTTATGTTTTTATTTTTATAATTTTGTGTTTTTCTAAGTGATTTGGTGGGGCCCTAGTATTGCCATAAATATCGTAGATTGGATGCATTAGAATTTTAATTTTGTCAAAAAAAGTAATAAATAAATAAAATCCGACACTTGGAATGCAAGATGTGTTTGTTTTCCCTGCCTGTGGCTCCTAAGGCAAGAGTCGAGAACATGACCCACCGGAACACTCACATTGCGAGCTGAAAAAGAACATGCAGTTAGATTCAAAAGATCTAATCACGTAGTTGGTATTCAAAAATAAAATTGACAAAAAATATTACAAAAAAATATTAAAAAAATAGTATATATGTATATAAATAATAATAGGAGCATCCAAGCCGGACTTTTATAAAAATATTTTGGGAAACATCGTTCCCCTTAGTCAACATATGCACCCTTCATTACTTCCATATCCATATTCTAATCTATCCATGTGTTTGAATTGGATTGATTTCAAGCAATGTGAATGTTGAAAATTTTTATCTACTTTTGGAAAGTTCAAAGATTATCTGAGTAGAGTTTTGCATTCTTATATGAATTTTAGTACGCTGAGTGCAAACTCGTGTATAACAGTTGGATTCATATAGGATAATGATTCTTATAGCCAAAGAATTTAGTATGCCAACTAAATAGCATGTTTAGTGTTTATCCTTAATCGTTCACACATGTTGCTAAAATTTGGAGTAAAGGTTTTGTGGGTATATCTCTTGTAAACCCTCACGAGACAAAACTCGTCCTCTAAGAACACTTAGGAGTTTAAAGGATTGTCACACATGCTAAGTGTAGTCGCGATTCCTGCAAAAGTGAGTTAGGATTTCATTATTTTTCTTAGACTTAGTTTAGGTTAATTTTGCTCGAGGACTAGCGAAATATAAGTTTGAGGGTATTTGATATGGGCATAATTTTTATATATATATATATACCGCCTAATTTATATTTGCTAGTACTTATAATTATACTAATTTTACTATTTTTATGTGTTTACAGGTTGACCGTATAATACCTAATGGTACAAGAAAACGTGGCTTGATCGGCTATTTTATAGATGTAGATAGTTATGTTAATAGAACTACTGGAGCAAAATTGTTAAGAGGAAGAATTTGTACAGCACGAGGTGGCAGTACAAAAGTGGAAAACAGAGAAGCATGTACATGGTAAAAAGGGAACTTGAGACTTTCTTTGGACGTATGGGAGTTGGCGAGAAAAGTGTGACGTAGTGTTCTGTTGGCATAAAAATGTGAAAAGAAAAGAAAGAAGAATAGGTGGACGTACATGACAAAGGGGACAAGGTCAAGAAAGTAGGGAAAAAATCAGGTGGGTACGTGGAAAAAGATATTAGGTTGGAAGAGAATCGAGAATGAAAAAAGTATAAAAAGAAAGAGAGAAAAGAGAAGGGAGAGTTCGGTTGGGGGGAGGTTTTCGGTGGAGTTTTCTGGGTTGGATGCGGACTGAAAAGCTAGTTTAGGAGAGACACAGAAGAGGGTTGGTGGTTGTGAAGGAGGTGGTAGAGTTGAGAGGCGTACTTGTTTTGGAGATATGGTCTCACAAGTTATAGTTAGAGAAGAAAAGATTTGTTGGCTGGTGCACAAAACGGAGCAAGAAGAATAAATAGTGATTGTGATATAAGAACGGTTTAATCTTTCTACTTTTGTTATTTAGTTTTATGGGGCTTAAGAAATCCATCCCTATGTCTCACTGATTTTGTAGTTAGGGTTTTATGTCGAAACCACTTGGATGTTTAGGTTGTTTGAGTTGATTTATTTAGCAATAGACTATTATGATTTGAATATGATTAATTTTTAATTTTTATTTATTGATTTAATGATGAAATTGGTTGTGGCTTCACCGGTTCTGTAGAACACAGTAATTTATGCACATAATTGATAGTTTTGCTAATATATTTGTCTTATTATCTGACAGCCCATGCTTGGATTGAATTCTTTGACGGGTTATGCTTAGGTTCTTTAACGGGTTATGCTTAGGTTCTTTGACGGGTTATGCTTAGGATAGTCAAATATTATTTGGAAACCTATATTTAGTTTCATATAATTTTCTCACTGATGTAATTTGATACTGCATGCTTGGTTTTGTTTTTTGATGTGCTATGCTTAGGGTATACCAGTGATATTTGCGACTCTATATATATAATAGATGATGTCGATAGAACGGGAAATAAATAAATAGAAATAATGTTTCATTTCAGTAATTGAATAGAAATAATGGTGGATATTATAAACCCTCGTTATCGGCTCTCTTATCGTTTTTACTTTACTAGTTTAGTTTAATTTTTTAGTTCATTTGAATTCTAAGAAATTTCAAAAGCATTATTTCTGGTTAGTTCATTAAAGATATTGATTACAGTATTTTCCCGCTCTCTGTGGGTTCGATCCGTATTTGCCGCTTTTATATTGTAGACGTCGTGCGATTGCGGTTATTATATATATATATATAGATATTCCAAAAACCTATCAATAATCATTATCCGTTTTTATAAAAGTAAACTGTGAATCATTATTTGTATTTTTAAAAAGGTTAAAGTTGACTGGTCAAACCGGATAACCATTATCCGATATTAATTTGATTAGTTCTTGTATTACTTTTCCTTATTTATTGGCCATTTTTTCTTATTTACAAAACATACAATCATTGTCTGTTTTTTAAAACGGGTGATAGCTAACCCGTTTTTAAACCAATAACAGACAATGATTATACATTTTATACTTTTTGAAAATGGATAACCTTTATCCGTCTACTAATTCTTCCTTATTAAGCAGAGAATCATTGCGGGAAGAATAGATTTTTTCCACGGTTTTTAGCTTTCGGAAGAATTTGGGAAGAGCCGTAAGAGCTATTCTAAAGATTGCAAAGACATAATCAGTGCACATTTTTTTAATTTTGACTTTGAGACCATCTAAACCGTCGGATGAGCTGACCAAAAAATTAAGACTTCTGGATAGATTTCAAAAATAATTCGGTCGTACGATAAATTTTCGTGTAAACTTTTAAACATTGTCGTCGGATAGTAGAAACGCTAAATTTGTTGTTAATTTGTAGCGAAAACAAGTCGTTGCAAAAAATTAGGAACAGAGATATCCGTCCCTAATGAAGTCCTTATCTCTTCCGTGCATTGACATATACCCCTACAATTTCACGTGAATTAGGAACGTATATTTTCGTTACGAAAAACATGTTACAAAAGAACGACTGTTGAAAGTATTTAGAATAGAAATTTCCATCCAAAAATGATGATAAAAAATATGCGCCCTACAAATCCTTAACGATGGGAGGAACCCAACGCGTGAAGCACATACACACCCCTTGTTACATCAAGAAATACAGCTTAGCAAGACTCGTAAAAAATACAGTTTATGCAAGACTCGTAGGTCACGCCATCATTAATATACGTTAAACAATAATACCATTTTTCCAAATACGAGTGTATTAGTGGATGCTCTAACCGAAATAAGAAGAGGCAACTGAAAAGAATAATGTGGAAAAAAGAAATAAGAAAAGGCAACTGAAAAGAATAATGTGGAAAAAAGAGTGGTGTACCTATGACATATGAAAAATACGTAGTCGTACGCTTTTGCTTAACGACATATCGTCGGTGCTTCGAGAGAAATTCTATCTGACCCACTCAAACTTTTTTTTGATCGTGAAAATAAGAATATATTGAAGAAGAAATAATAATTATTACATGGAGTATGGAGATACACCTTTCGAAACTTGAAAGTGTAGAGATATTACACGAGAAATCCCCAAAAAAAACTCTTACAAACTGTAAGATTAGGAAACCAACAGACACAAACTCATCAAAACTTAAGAACCCATTAGAGCAACCATAATGGGTCGAATAAAATAAACGATCAAAGAGTAAAATTTTATTTTTTGGTCCAGTCCAAGATGCGGTGTTCTAACAATGCGCCTGGTGTTGGGCGGTATTCCAGCTATGCGATTGGAAACACGGACGAAATCCTAAGATAACGCTTGCGCGAGACGGAATCCTAGCGTAACGCTCGATGTGTGGCGGAGTCCTAAAGTAACGCCTGGTATTGGATGGACCACGTCCGAGAGACGGACGGTATCCCAGAACCACGCCTGATGGGGCGAAGTGTTAGCAAAACGCCTGAAGGAGTTGCGCTTGTACGACTCGAACGTGTGAGTAGAATGGGACGGGCGGTGTGCTAGCGCTCCGCCTACAAAACCCAAGCGGAGCACTAGAATATCACTAAATTAAGCTAACCCAAGCGGAGCACTAGAGTAGCGTTTACTTAATGTATTAAAATTTGCTTAGTTAATTTAGTGTATTAGCTTAGTGTAACCGTTTACTAAGCCCACATAATTAATTTGCTTAGTTAACTTAGTGTATTAGCTTTTATCTAACTTAATGTATCAAGCCCACATAATTAATTTGCTTAGTTAACTTAGTGTATTAGTTTAGCTAACTTAATGTATTAAGCCCACATAATTAATTTGCTTCGTTAACTGAGTTTATTAGCTTAGCTAACTTAAGTATTAAGCCCAAATTGTCAAGCGGAATTCTAGGAACCCGTCTGTATGGGGCGGTGTCTTAGGGATGCGCCTGTCAGTGGGCGTGATCCTAGGGCTTCGTTTCATCAGGCGTAATTTTAGGATATCGCTTGATCAGGCGCATTCTTAAGATACCGCCCGTGTTTCTGAGCGTTGTCCTAGGATAACGCTTCATTCCATGTGGTACACTGCGACGTCGCTTGATGACAGGTGGTACACTACGAGCCCGCCCGACTAAACCATGTTTACTCCGGAAAAATTCATAAATCTAGTCTTGAACAGTAGAAAATCCGGACTAAACCTCAAATACAGTCGCGCCTCTGCGCTACACATTTACGGACCAAAGAGGGTATTTGATCTTTGGTCCGTGTTTTACTCGCGCCCTTGTGGACGCTCTTACAAACTAATATAGATGTCCAAATGACATGGCAAATACCCTAGATATCCAAATGAAAACGCTAATTAAAATTCACATTTCAAACCTTAACCTAGCGAAATTGCTGCTTACCACATATGAGTCACCACCACTGTCGTCACCATCACAAACCATTGTTAAACCTCCCATGATTTTGTTAGCCTATGTATCACCAGAAACCGACACATTTCCGATTAAGAACTGATAATGGAAAGCCACATCATCATCAGAAACCAACACCTTTGTTGGTTAAGAACTGAAGATGTATAAGATGGGTATATCAGAAATCAACACCTTTGTTAAATAAGAACTGAAATTAAATGGGATGGTTGTATCAAAAACCAGCACCTTGTTGATTAAGAACTGAAATTGAATGAAATGAGATGAAATGTTTAATGGAGGTTAGGTTTAGGTTGAGATTAAGTGTTTACACCATCGAATTCGATTGATGAAAATTGATTTAGGATTTCACTTATTGTGTAGGTGAGGTAAAGAATTAGTATGTAAATATACCACCAGAAACTAAGATGAGGTGAGATTATTAGAGGGGAAAAAAGAAGAAGGGGGGGGGGGGGGGCGATCAACATCTTCAATCCAGGAAGGAAATTGAAGTGAAAGATGAACATGATAACAGATGAACAAAGGATGATTTCCTTGCTCGGATCTAGTTCAAGGATGCTAGATCCGAGCAAGGCGAGGAGGCGACGGTGAACTGTTTCTAGGGTTTTAAGATGGGTAGAGAGAGAGAGAGAGGGGGGGGGGGGAGGATATATAATTCTTGACAGGTTATGGCGAGTCCAAGAGCATCGGAACATAACTGGTAAACTTGATCCCAAGTCGAGTTATCATCTAGATCTCCTCCACCATCTTTTCCTTTAAATAACAAACCCAAAATATAGAAAACATCATCGATTATTATGGTCATCTCACCAAATGGAAGATGAAATGCAGTACTTTATGGATAGTCGTATGGCTAAATTTAATGTGAGATAAATATACATTTTAATAACATTTTGCACATACGGAAACTCATTTCCCATTTCTAGATTACCATGGTTCCATGATAGTGGTGAAGTTTAAGATTCCTAAAGTAATTGATTGGTGTCTACAAAAAAGCACACCATGGTTACTTAAAAAAATAAAAATAAATCTCAAAAAATCACACTCAAAGAAAAAAAATTACCTTAGTTTCCCAAATGACTTGATAAACACGTTTTTATATCTTATTTAATCTCATATTTATATTAGTGATCAATTTTTGTATTAATAATGATATTTTTTTTATTTGTAGGTATTTTGTAGAATTGATAAGTGTGGAAAATTTGTCTTGAAAAGTGCTAAAACACCCAATCAATAGTGTTAAAAGCATCCATCAAAAGTGTTAAAGGCACCCTTAGGAATTGATAAAGGCACACACCTCAATGGTTAAAGGCACCCATGCCCAAATTCAAAAAGAAAATGACGGGAATTCCTTATTCTCACATGAGAAGATTTATGAGCGAGATTTTTTGGATTAACTTCAAATTAAAGACAAGAATTATTTTATGTCCTTGTATGAAGGAGATTTATATATTTTGGGAAACTCTCGGATCAAATATTCTCTCGGAAAGAATAAAATTAGGGATAAAAAAAAAATATCACGTGAAATATTGATAAAATAGGGAGGAAAGAAAATATTTGGAAATCTCACGTGAATTGGTATCTTTGAGTATTTTGGAAAATCATATAACTAAAGAAAGAACATAATCGAGATTTGGTTGAACACAGAATCATCAGGAGAAAGAAAAAAAAATCACGAGAATATATTCTTGCATTAAATCAAAGATTTGTGAGAATATTGGAGAAGTTATTACCGATGATTTGGATGTATATGAGGAAAGGAGTCAGGAGGCTGGCTTCTGCCATAAAGAAAGAAAAAAAAACTCCACAAAAATATGCTACTACACATGCGAGAAGAAGGAAGAAGAAGAAAAAACTGTCACCAAAAATAAACTGTCGTAGGAAAACTGTGGTTGTTTCATTCTTCTAGCAATAATTTTTCCTACATTTCCTGCGACAGTTTGAGAGTTTAATGCATTTGAAAGGTGTCGTTGAATTGATAATTGCTTCAGTAATTCTTAAGTTTCAGCGACTCTACTGGTCAGTTCTTTATTGTAATTCTTTAATAAAATTACGAATAAAATGAATTCTTCTTTACTTTCTTGTGCTACAAGTGCCATGAGTAGCTAGATTTCTGCCCTATAATTAGAGAGGAAGTCCAATTATATTTGCTAGCATGTTGTGACTATTTTATATAATTATTCTCTTGGTCATATTTCTTGATTAATCCTGATAATAATTTCTTCATGTGTCCTATAATGCTTAATTAATTGATTTATTAATTGTTATTAGAGACTGGCATTTTATAGTAAAGATAATTGTTAATCTTTTGAGAAAAATAGTTATATTAATTTAAAATTCTATATCTTCCAAGACGTAAATATTTTGTCTGAAATCGTCTTGTGTATTATTATGAGAAAATTATAGTGAATGGTTACAATCATCCAGTTTGTATAGTTGTGATAAAATCTCGACATCCTAAGTTTTATTTCATTTGCAAATCATTTTTAGTATCTTAAACATTTTTAGAATTTTAGAAAAGGGTTAATTAGACTTTGGTACCTGGGTTATGACCAGGTTTAGTGTTTTTACATACATTTGTCCAACGTTAGACTTTAGTACCTGGAATCATTGTTCACCTGAACATTTGTGCAGCGTTAGTGTTTTGTCATATTAGGGTGAACAGTGATTCCATGTACTAAAGTCTAACGTTGGACAAATGTAAGTAAAAACAATAAACCTGGTCATAACCCAGGTACCAAAGTCTAATTAACCCTATAGAAAAACAATCATCATATTTGTCATTAGCACATTAATTAATTAAAAACTAGAAGTTACAATTTTGAAATCCTTGTGGAACGAACCGTGCATGCATATTGTCTCATCAACATCCGTCCTCTTGTGGTCTATGATAAAAATATCCCATCATAATTTTTACAATGTGATATTTATATACGAGAAAAATGGTTATTATTTTTGGCTGACCTGCCACATGGTTAAAATTATGCAGATCCCTGAGCCTTCTTTCAATTTTTACAAAAAACAAATTAGATTAAGAAAAATATGTGTCACAAAGAGTGACAACACCAAAAACAGTACAATATCCCAAACGAATCAATTGAAGACTCCTTACGACAATATACCAATTGGAAATTAAAGTAACTCAATTGGAAATTAAAGTTGATAGAGCATACCTACCAAACAACTTATTAGATACAAACCAATCAAAGAAAGTACACTTAACTGACACTATAATCTTCTTAACTGATCTCCTATTTAAAAAACATATATCGTTTCTTTATCTACGCAAATTCTACCTAAAAAAATTTGGACCATATGCCAGATCTTCCTCTCCATCTTCTTACTTTTATTGTAATTCCATTCCCATAAGGTGGCTTTCATATTCTCACCAAAAGCTCAAACATACCTAGAATTCTTAAAGGGATAGTCAAAGACTTGACTGTTATAGAACAATGCAAAAGTAAGTGGTTGTTAGCCTCAACTTCATTCTGACATAACAAACAATTTGCATTTTGAACTTTACCCGCTCTTAGTAAGAACTCCAAAGTTGGATCCCCGTTATAGCACAATGCCCATACCAAGAACGATATTTTCAAAGGAACCTTTGAGTTCCAAAGATGAACATGTGGAAACATTAAAAATCCTTCACAATCGTAAGTATAATAAACAATAACCAGTTAACCACTAAGAAATTTGAGCCTGAAACCCAATTTTTGCAATCATCTTCATTATCTAATAAACTTAGAATGACAATAACTTGAATAAGTTGCAAAATATTCCCAAGCTCAGTTTTAGTCAGATATCTAGAAAATACAGGTTCCAAGTATTATTTTCTGACACCATATCCCTGACCGAAGCATGCTTTATTTTAGACAGCTTGTAGAGATTTGGAAAAGATTGTTGAAGAGATAAATCACCAACCAAAACATCTTTCCAGAATTGTGCACTAGCTTCATTCTTAAGAGTGATATTTGAATTGGAAATAACCATATTTCTTAATTTCTAAATGACATCCCATAGACTATAACCAACAACAACATAAAAAACATTAGGATATAAAGAATCTTTGGCACCCCCCAAATTTCTCCTGCATTATCTTCCTCCATAGAGACTTATTCTCATCACCATATCTCTGTATCCATTAAGAGTGCAAATCCAAGTTGACAATTTTTAATTTCTTAATCCTAATACCTCTTCTATATCTAGGCAAAGTAACTCTGGACCAAGAAAACCAATTCCTCTTTCTTGAATTTGCATAAAAACCCCAAAGAAAGTTCCACATTATTTTCACTATCTCTTTAGCAATGAAACAAGCATTTGGAACAACGAGCGGTAATAGATAGGTAAGCTTGACATAACACTGTTGATCATAATGAATTTACTACCTCTGGAATGATATAACCTTTCCAAGCTGTAAGTCTTTGTTGAAATTTTACAAAACTTCATCCCAAACTGCTTTTCACTTAGACTTAGAACCCAAGGGAATACCAAGATAGTTAATGGGTAACTGAGAAATGACATACCAAAAAGCAACATCACACTCCTCGCCATTATGCGTACACTCTTTATAAAATTTACTTTTAGAACGGAAACCATTTCAAAACCAAAAATACTATTCTTAGGGTTTGAGATTTGGTCCATATTATCATCCAGAAACACTATTAGATCATCTGCAAATTGAAAATGAGTAACAATAGAGCCTTCACTGGAAACTTTAAAACCATAAAATAAATCATTAACAGCTGCATTTTTGAGCATAATTGAAAGAACATCATCCAGAAGGATAAAATGAAAAAGAGAAATAGGATCCCCTTGTATAATCCCTTTATGGTTTCTAAACATATCAGTTGCTTCACCTTTGAGAAGTATTACAAATCTAGCATAAAAGATGCACCATTTTATCCAACTCCTCCATAACTACCAAAACCAAATTTTACAAGAGTGGTATCAGTGCAATTCCAATTGACTATATCAAAAGATTTCTCAAAGTAAACTTTAGAAATAAGTCCAGTGGAACCTTTTCTTAGTATTAAGTCAATCGATTCAGAACTATCATAATTCTATCATTAATTCGTTAAATATCGATTGCTTGTTGAAACCTGTGAATCGCGTGAAAGGAGTGTCTTCCATGAACAAGGCACCCTGAAAATATGAAATAATAGAAGGAAATACTAGCTTCATTCTCTCTTCCAAAAGCTTATAAATAATCTTGTAAGTACATTCAATAAGACTAATGGGATTGAATTTATGCAGAGAAACATCACCAAAGCACTTGGGTATCAAGGTAACATTTTTTACTTCTTCTTCATAAAAAGGCTTTTCTAAAGCAATTCAATCTTCAGTAAAAATTGTTGGCATTTCCAAAATACCAAAACCAGGTCTAATTGGAAAATCCTCAACAAAAAGAGATGAGTAAAACTCTTTATTCTCCTTAGTTAGCTGCTTGTCATAGCAAAAAGAATCATCAATCAATAAGCAGTTTATAATGTTCAATTCGTATGTGAAAAAGGCTAATTGATGAAAATATCTTGAGTTCTTTTCTCCATCTTTCAACCATTTATCTTTAGCCATATGAGCAATTTCCTTGCCATATTCAAAGAAAAAATGGCATGTTGAGGTTTTTCCTATTCTCTAGAAATAAATTTAGAATCAAATAAAGGTGAGAATTCTTCAAGACTATCTAAAACTTCAATAAAAGCTTCAAGAACAGAACTTTGAGTTTCCATATTTCCAAAAGTATCCTTCTTCCAGGACTTGATGAGGTATTTTAGACCTTGTAATTTTTTAGCAAATATAAAGCTTGGCTTGCTAATGAAAGCTAGATTATTCCACCAAGTTCTCAAGTTTACCAATAAATCAGCGTGCAAGAGAATAAAATTATCAAGTCTGAATGGGGATTTAAACTTATCACCTGAATTGCAGCTAAGCATGATGAGAGCATGATCAAAGATTAGTCTTCTTTTTTATCCAAAGTAAGCCGTTACTCTTTGGAAATCTGTATTGAACTAATGAAGGATAATTAGCTTCCCACTCAGAAGAAACAAAAATATATCCAATTTTTCAAGCAAAGGTGGATTCTGGCAATTGGCCAAGTGAATTTGCCACCTGTCATAGGCAAATCAATAAGAGCATGTCTGTGTTGAAATATTTTCTATCTTAAGTAGCTCTTCCAGGTAAGTTCATTTCATCTTGAGAAGTAATTGCATTGAAATCTCTATCAATAAGCCAAAATTCATCAAAAAGAATTCTTATGTATCTAGTTTCCTGCCAAAATTGATCATAGTATCCTAAGTCTGAAGCACCCTATACGGAGGTGAATGACCATTCAAAATTATCAGCAGCATTTATGAACTTAATGGAAATTGAGAAGGCCCCAATTAGATGATCCACCATATCCACAATACCCTCTTTCCACATGATTATAATGCCTCAAGAAGCAACCATAGAAGGTAACAGAAGACCTTTATTCTTTTGAGCACTCTTGGGAATATCCACTTATTTTATAATCCCATCTCCCTTAACATGATCGCTAACATCTTGCTCATAATCCCCAATATCTTTCTCAATATGATCACTAAAATCATCATTAACATCTTCCTAGAATTGGTTATCACCTTCTGGAGAAGATTGTTCAACAAAATCCATCTCAACTTCACCACCAATATCTTTTTGCTCAGAACTTTGAGTTTCTTCACTAGATTCTTGTTTAGTTGTTTCACCCTTTAAGTTAAGATATCTCTGCACAGAAGCATGACCAATCGGCACACCCGAATCATGACCCTTTTGACGAATTGTTTTACCCTTAACAAAAAAGTAACACGTCATGGAGTTAATCTATGCAACAAGCATGGTTTATGAAGCAAAAGGATGGTTTGTAATCATATCTTACACGCCCAAAACTAAGTATTTAATTATAAAACAAAAAAATGGTCTAATACAATAAGGTCGACCATTCTTGTGTAAAAACTACCGAATCATCTGAGTTCAAGGAAAAAATCAGAAAAAAAACTAGCAAAAAAGCTTGCACTTCCAAGCATATTAAATTCATCAAATTATAGGCAAGCAAACAAGAAAGTCAAACACAAATTTTAAATTTCATATTTCTGTTTACGTAGGAACGTTTAATCGGGGGATACCCTAATAAATTAGGGGATACCAAATAAAATAAAATAAGGACATTTTGAAGTATTTAAAAAAAAAAACCTTACCCATATTTTTTTTGTAATACCTAAATTACCTTTGATTAATTCTTTTTTAATCATTTATATTAGTTGTTAGATTATATTAAACTTAGATTAGTGAGATAAATATATAGATTATAGTTATTAATTATAGATTGTGTTAGTTTTTTTTTTGGGAAAAACGAAGATAAGATCCTAAAATTTATCCAGAATCGGCATGGTCTTCATCCAATATCCATGCCAACTATGAACGGTTGACATGATCGCCAACTGAAGACCATGCCGACTGGTCGGCACAACTTTTTAATGTTGACAGTTTCAAACATGGTTCTTGGCAAAAGGGAAGTTTGTGATAGAAAAAAGAGAGTAGGCATGGGCTTCAATTGCTCCAATACTATTGGCATGGTCTTCACCTATAAATCTACAATTTTTTCTAATTTGGTTTTGCGGTTAGAATCAAATTAAATAACAATGAAAAATGAGATCGTTTTAAGAGATCTTTTCTTTAATGCAAAACCATCTGCTAAATGAAGTCTTTAAAAAAAATTGTTAAAGGGAAAGCCAAAATGGCTTGGGGAAATCTGAATTTTGGTCCACCACAGCTGACTTAGGTTTATATGGGTGTGAATAAAAATCTTCTAATATCCAAAATCTGTCTTAAACACCTCTGCTTCTCAACGTCATCATGGAGATCCGTATAGAAACTTAAGTCAAAGTCTGGATTCCTATTGAAGGCAGTTATTAATCGCATAACTTCTAGCTTAGAATTAAAACGGGCAATCTATTATTTGAGCTTTTGCAATGTCATTTTATTTGGAATATGTTCACGTCCAGAAAGCTCACAGAGGAAAGCAATGCTATTAGTTTCCCAGTAGTTAGAATCATAGTCAGCAGAAAAAGCTGAAGCAATGCTATTAGTTTCCGTAACTCCACAAATTCCTTGACTAGATCGTGACAAAATTGACATCGATCCTTCTCGCCTGACCTAACAAGATAATTTTCAAGACTAACTTAAGTTTTAACATCATAAATTGTTTTCCTCCGTATTAGAACAATCTTCACTAGCAAATCCCTCACTCAAAAATCATTGATTGAGATCAAGCTAAGACAGAGAAGGAAATTAAATTTTTAGTTTTTTGAAAAGAAAATTAAGTTTTTCATTTTTTCCATCCCACAACCGGTGAACTCAAAACTCACCTTATTAAAAATTAACAAAAGTTATTGGTTTATATTTTATCAAAACACATTTTTCGCTTTATTCTTTGCCATTTAAGATTCGGGAACGATTAATCGTAGAAAGAGCCGTCAATGGCTATGCCACAATGATATAAGACTAAAAGTCAGGGATGATTAAGGGCATCTACAGTCGACCGATTAAACCCAACGATCAAAGATCAAAAAATTTGATCTTTACTCCGTCTTAAAAACAGCGGTGGATAGTCAAGCGAATTCCTAGGATATCGCATTAACGTAAGCGAAGTGTCATCGCATCGCTTGAGAAGACGGACGAGAAACTGAGGCTTCGCCTGGTACAAGCGAGATGCTGCTTTACCGCCTACAAAAAAAACATCCAAGCGAAATCCCAAGCTATCGCCCGCACAAAACCAAGCGGTGCCTTGAAATCTCGCCCTTGTTTCCCTTCAGTTGGGCAAAATTATAACATTTCGCTTATGACGAGCTTCTGGGTTCTCGTCGCAGCAAGCGAAACATTAGTAGCCCGCTTGAGTTGGCGAAATGTCAGCTCTTCGCCCGTGTTTTTAAGCGAAATCTTGGGCCGTCGTTTGTTCACAAGCGAGACGGTAGTGCTTCGCTCGACTATAAGTTTTACTCGTCGATCAGAGATTACTTTTAATCCTGAACAATGGTTTTCGTCGATTAAATACTAAATCTGATCGCATGGCTGTGGGAGAAATTGAGCGATCAAAGATCAAATTTAATCTTTGATCGAGGTTATGATCGATGACTGCAGTTGCTCTAACATTGTTCTTATATTTACACCCGTACTGACTCCGTGTCAACATTCTATCATCAAAAATTAGCTTTTCTCGATCCGTTTTAGCTTTCCCTTTAATAAAAATCTAAAAAAATAATTAGCACTGTCATCAAACTAAGTGGACCTCTTTGGATGATTTCTTGTTTAAATTGCTACAAGACCATCAATTTGCTGAGAGAGTCGATATGGTTTTCACCCATAAAGAACATAACGATTTTAAAAGAATTTGTTTTTAAAATTTTTATAGAACTCCTTATCAACATACCTAACATATTTAAATCATAAACATCCTCCAATTTATGGAAGTATCTCACAATTAAACGTTCTTATGTAGCTGGTTTTTAATAAACTAAAATAAAATGCCGAATTTCCTAGGTTTCGTGAACCATAAATATAAGTGAGCTTTTGCCTTTTCAATCTTTTTGTTTAGATCAAAAGTGGTTTTGGGTCGAGACTAAAAAAAAAAAGTACCTGTAAGCATTGATGGACACAGAATTTACATTTATAAAATTATAGAAAGAAAAAATCAAACATCAATATCATAATTAAAAAAAAAAAACTTTGTAAATTTCCATTTCATGTGTATAATCTAATAATGGCTTGGACGTCTGCTATTTTGTTCTCCCCGTACTAATGAAGTTTATTAGGTACAATCGAAGTTTGGAGTGATTTGTCGATAAAGAAGAGAATGAATAAGAAACCTTTTTGATTCGGTGGTTTTATCCAGTAAGTTCGATTAGGTCATTTTGAATTAGGGTGAAAATACTTTTTTTTTCTTCCTTTTTTAAGGAAAATGTTTTGTTTGGTTACTTACTGCATATGGTGTTAAAAACTCGATGGTTTTTTCTTCTTCTTGTGACTCAGAAAAGCTAATGATAATTACTGTATTCAGTGGGGTTACATGCTTTGGGAGAACATCACCAAGTTCCATGGCTTTTACAAGCTCAGAATGTGTAGTCAACGGCAATCAAAAGCCATGATTCAACAAAAGAGGAAGGCTCTAACTAAACTGTTTACAATTACATTTTACTCCTAGAAGGTACTCCTGCAAGCTAGATTGGCATGGCACTCACGCTTTTCTCTCTCTCTTGTCTGAGGTAGTCTTCGGCTCTTTAGCTGACACTAGTTCCTTGCTACCAATTGCAGAGCTCCACAAGGCTCTTTCAACGTCTGATGGAGTGAGGGGATCATCTTCACTTTCTAGACTTAGTTCCTGTAATTTGAGCAGCAACCAAAAGGAAACAAAGAAATAAAGGTGTTACTGTTTGCAGCATGAACCAGTTTGCTCTAGACATTTATTCGGCACTAGAGCTGTTTGGAATAAAACAAGATACTAGATGGGAATAACCACAAGTCAAGGACACCATTTAGATAGTACTAAACAGCAATTTGATGCAACGACATCAAACGATAAGCATGCAGAAATACTGTACATAACAAAGTGGGCACCTGCTTATGCGAAAGATCAAATTAAAGAATGCAAACACAACACATTTGTGTCGAAGTAAAAGAAAGAAACAGTTGGCATGAGACTGTTGAGCACCACAGATATAGTTTGGAACCTATAAATTGAGCAAATGGTAAGAAACCTGAAAGCAAATACTAATAGGAATCGAACAATGGGATCTCAATGGTAGGATTACTTGCACTACTTCCTAACCACTAACATGGGTTCAAGAGCAGTTTGGTAGAACATAAGCTCACCAACCAAGCTCAATATTATACAAGAAATACTTTTGCCAGTATTGCAAAATGGAAACAATATAAGGAATGTTGTAAACAATTCCTACTTCAATCATATTTTATCTATTAGAGTCCACTTACTCACAACTCAAATGACCAGCATTGCAGACAAGTTTCAGCTAAGGTTTGTACCCAGTTCACTACAAATGCATCTGAAGTTCTAAATTACCAGATTCAAACTCAGTATTTAGCTTCTAAATATTGTTACAAACTAACCAGAATATGATAACAAAAAAGAAACATCAAATGCTATAGAACTTTAACTGATGCAAGATTACAGAGACAAGATAAAATTTAATCGGATCGTTTTCAGAATCGAAGGGTCTTTTCATCTGTTTCTAATGTGGTTTAGGACTCTCAAACAAACCCACAAGATTCAACAGAAAGAGGCCCAACGCAGAAAAATGAAATTTCCACACTTTGGCTAAAGTGTGTGTTGTCTATCAGCTCCCTCTTTGAATTTAACGAGACCCAGTTGTAACGAAACACTACATTGGTTTCATGCAAAACTCTGAAAAGATTTTTGCTCGCGCATTGCTCGAGCATTGATCTAACAACATCATAAACCAACCATTTAAAGATATGAACGGTATTTAATCAATCTTGTTAATTTGGTCAAATTTTTCATTTAACAAATGTTTTTGCAAGTATTATCACAACCAACCATATTTTAAATGGTTGATTGTGATGTTGCTAGATCAAAAATGCTCGAGCAAAAAAATTTCCCAAAACTCTTTAACTAATTCAAAAACAGACTTCCACACTTTGATTCAGAAGAATCAAAACACAACTAATACAAATTTTAATCGGATGCAACACGACAAGAATGTCAAATATACAAACAAAAAAACAAACCTTTGCTTTGCTTTGTAACTTTTGGGTGAATTTGAGATACTGTTTCAATGTATAATCTTTCAGAGTTACCTAGAGCCGCCACCATAGCCTACAGAGTAAAAAAATTACAATCTTCACAAACAAGCACCCAACCAAAAGCCAAAAGAATAAAAATGGAGCACTTAAAAAAATCAACCTCATCAGACATGAAAGGAGCAACATCAGGAGCATAAGCAGCAAGAACTGCAGATGCTGTTGCAGGTCCAATCCCTTTTAAAACTGTAAGTTCAGTAATGGCTTTAGAAACATCAGGAAGTGATTTAAAAGCCTTCTGAGAAACTGTTTCCACTAAACTTCCATCCAGAGAGGATACGAGATCCAATAGACGAGGCCTGTAAAATTCATCCAATATCCATTAAACCATGTCAAAAATAAATAAATAAATAAAATTAGGGTTTAGTGAAAACTGACCTCCATTTCCCTCTGGTTAACTTCCATTGCATAAGTTTAGTGAGTTCTGGTTTAGTAATGTAAGGATTAGGGTTTCGTTTCTGTATTAAACAAGGTAATTCATTTCTATAGAATTAATCAAGTTTCACTAATTCGGGTTTCTTAATTGATTTTAAACTGTTCTGGTAAGACAACAAATTCTATTTCCAAACTTTCACTTCATTACACTCGAAATCCATTTTCTCACCATGTTCCTTTACTTATAGTTTCCAACATTTTTCATTAAGGGAACCAGAACTAAATAATAATATGGGTACGAGTTTCAATATAAAACCAGAACTAACTAAACCGTAACAATTCATCGAACCAAATTTTAAATTTTGGTTCAACCAAGTCTCAGTAAAAGCACCGTTGGCTTAGATAAGGGGCGTTCAACGAATCAAGGGGTTGCGTTAACACAGTTGAAAGACGCTTACGTTGATTTACCAAATTAACCCTGGGAATCTTTTTTTAAATTGGACAAACTCCAACGGCTAGTAAATCAAAATCTTAAAGCGTCCTCGATTCTCACCTTTAACCAGTGCAAACGAAAAGGCGTCTCTTACGCTCCTATCCTCCTGTTCATGAACACAAAACGCTCCACAACTACAAGTACACTTACTGAAAACCTAAATCTAAAAGCCACAGAAGGCTTTTTTTTCCTCATCTTTTTCTCTAAAGGTGCACTTGAGTAACGATTCATGGGGGAATTTTTAAAATTTGGTGATTCTCCACTGGAGTTTGATGTTACTGTTTTGAGTAATAAATCATATGATGATGAGATCTATGAAAAAATTGAAGCCCCAAAGTTTGTTGATTTAACAGAACCTGATAGATCTCTTCAAGTTGATGATCGTTCTTGGTTCTGCTTAAGAGCAGGTCAGTTTAATTTCTATGATTGTTTGTTTATTTATCTTTTATGTCATCTTGCAGTATGATTCTAAGTGTGATTCATAATCATTTTTCGATTTTTTTTCAACTTGGAGATTAATATCAGATTTACCAAGTAATTTACTGAGATCTGTCTAAAAGACCCTGCTTTGATGATGTATCCGTTATTTCTATCTTTAACTGTGTTTCAGGATGTGATTTAAAGCATGAGGAGGACATAAATCCGGAGACTCTATACAAAGATTTCGTTCTTCGGGTTAGTGTCTTTGCCTTCGTTTGTACCTCTTACTGAATTGCGCTGGATTCATCTTTATGTTGTACATAACAACCTTATTGAATTGAATCAAAACACCTTATTGAATTAATGCAGGTAATGGCTGCACGGAGTCCCAATTTTCGATATCGAAAACAACTATGTAGACAAGCTACACGGTACGTGAATTAAATGAAGGTTTTATGCTTTCTATTTCTTGTGAATTAATTAGAACATTGTTGACTGAGATTATGTAATTTTATCATCTAGTGCAAATTTGAAATGCCCTCGATCTGCACCAGCGAAATCTTCAAAGAGGAGATTGTCCAGATTGACTGTAGTCACTTCCATTTCTCAAAAACTAGCAGATGCCAAAGTGAAAGTTCATCCACTTTGTAAGTTCAATTTGACTCCAAAAGGGAAGGCAAATAAAATTTCAGTATCTGGTAAAGCTTTAACTACTCCAAGGAACAAGAAATTCAATCGAGATCCATTTCGAAGTGTTCAAAATTCAAAAACAGCCTGTGCAATGCCAAGGAATAGAGTGGTAGCAAAAGCCCTTGTGTTCAATTCCCCAAAGAAATCTGAGAGAAAGAAAAACTTGATAGGATGCCAAACTCCAATGACTGCATTATGTTCTGAAATGAATAAGCTAGAGATTACCAGTCAACCAAATAAGCCATGTAAAACGTCGAGTAGTACCTCATGCCAACCAAAAAAATGCACACCTGCCTCTCAACCACTGAAATCAACGTTGTATGACCAAATTGTTAAAAATCTGGTTGAAGTTTCTGGAGATAGCAAGGATACCAAAACTAAATTCGTAAGACGTTTGAAGAGGAAAAGTAAAGGGAAATTGCAAAATGCCCTTGCTTTAGTTCCTCAAGAATCCTCAGGTAATGATGTTACTGATATGGAGATTGATGAGAAGTCTAGAAATAAATCTATTGATGTCCACTCAGTATCTGGAGATTCCATGAGTAATGTGGAGCATCTTACTGCTGTAGAGGAGGAGAAACTCAGTGTTATGCAAGAAGAAGAACACTTACCATCTGCAGTGGTAGAAAATTCGGGAAACAGTTTGGAAGAAGAAGATGCTTACAGAATTCAAGAGACTGAATTAGAGGTAGACAAGAATTATAAAGGAAATACACTTGAAGAGAGTGTGAAGTCTCATTCTGAGGAGATGGATTCGAAAGACAATGATGTCCCTAGGACTCAACCTTTGGACAAGGATGAAGGTGTAGAGGCTAATGGCAGTGATGATAAAGAAAATGCATCTGCGGGAAACAGGTAACACATGTCTAAGATGTTTGGTTCTTTTTAGTGCTTGAGATTTTAAGATTAGTTCTTATCTTTATAACACGTCTATTACATCTTAAACTCATTATTACAGTGATTCCAACCACAATGATGAGAATTCTCAAAGAAATATAAATCGTAGCGAGCATTCTGAGAACCTTCAAAAGGTTAGTAGTTTGTTTTCCATCCTCAGAAATTTCTTTACTCCCAACTTTTGCTATAATAATCCTGAAAATAGATTCCATTTATTCAAGCTCATCGGACGTGGTGAAAATGCAATGCAGGTGAATGGCAAAGAGGGTAAACCTCTCAAAGGAGGTTGTACCGCACCTGCTAGTGATGGTCCCCTTGAAGTGAAGCACAGGAAAACAAAGCTGACAAATCCTAAGCCTTTTCGACTTAGAACAGATGTAAATAAATCTCTTTAAAGTTCATTTCTATGTTGTAATTTTTTCGGGAAAGTTGTCCTAATAAAGAGAGGTGTTGTATCAGGAAAGAGGAAATATTAGAGAAGCGAAGATAGAAAAAAGGCTTCTCCAAGCCCCGCTGAGAGAAATTAAGCTGGGTCCAAAGTTTGCAGATGGAGTACAAGAAAGGCATGAAAATGAGATAGAAGTGAGTCTTCTTATTTTGACGAAACTCTACTTTTACAAGATAGTAGTAGGACTAAAATTATCCTAACTATTTTTCTGGTTCTCATGTATGTGCAAACACCAGACAAAGGAGAAGTTGCATAAACACTGTGCACATGAAAATAACAATCAAGAAGTCAAGCCTACTGAAACAGGAAAACTTACTAAGAAAATTCATTACGTGAGTAAGATTAACCTTTTCTTCTGGTTCCTTTAAGGTAGTTTCTTATGTTTTGTTGATTTTTGCCTTATCACTATGTTTTACTGTCAGCGACAAGTCAAGTCCAAATACCTTGACACTTCGAAATGTGCAGCAGAGACAAAAATGGGTGCAACCACCACACAGAAACTTAGGAAGGTACTTGTACATTTCAAATCAACAATCTTCATAGATATTATAGTTCACTTTTGCAACTTCAACGCATGGGGAGACTTTATAAGAGAAAAGACGATACTTCAATCCGAGTGCACAATTAAAAGCCTAACATGTTTAATGAATAGGTTGAAGATGGCGAGGAGAACGCAGCTCAAAAACTGCAGAGACGGACCACTAAATCTCAGTTGTTGCGGGAACAACTAGTTAGGCCTCAAAGGTATTCTTCTTGCATGTTTAGGCTTTTGCTTGAGGTAATTCAAAAATGCGATATCCATAATTTTTTGAAGCTTGCTTTAAAATGTATTCAAGTCTAGGCAACCCTTTTTTAGTCTTTTAGATCCTATACGAAACCTCATTTTTTTATGCTGAGTTATCTCTTAAAAATCGAAGTTTAAGACCCCCATCTTTTAAAATAACTTAAGGAAACTCACATACTCTCTGGCTAGACTGAACTTGACCAATTTTTTAATGCAATTTTTGTTCATATCTTTTCAGGATGTTTGGAACTAGGGAACCAAAACCATCTCTAGTCTCACTTGTTCGATTGGGTATAATTAAGGAAACTTCATCAACTATTTCAAGACCAAAGGAAGCTAAAAAAGAGACTGTTGGCCACATTACTGCCACCATAAAACCTGCTGGTAGGTCTGCTTCACGAGGAAGAAGGCCTACAACAGTTGCGAAGGAACCAAACTTTCATAGGATACACGTACCAAAGAGCTGCACAAAGACACCAGACAAGGTGGCAAGCATACCAGTGTGACTGTTTGCGTATTCCATCATCCTGTGTTCAAACTTTCATAGGATACACGTACCAAAGAGCTGCACAAAGACACCAGACAAGGTGGTAAGCATACCAGTGTAACTGTTTGTGTATCCCATCATCCTGTGTTCAATGAAAAATTGAATTAACCTCTTTTGTTTTCGTTTTCTTTTCACGATATTCAAAATTTCAAAAATCTGTTCAGTTTGTTTGTTGTAATGGCAGAGAGCTCAAGCTGGTGAATTATTCTTTGAAATTATGTATAATAGTTCTTCATCATTCTTGCCTTTTGATGTGGATAATAACTATGGGCTTTAGCTTTGTAAATGTGAAATTGTGCCTCTTCCTCTCTC